>JACAFV010000097.1:72622-85273 GCA_014635975.1 Plectosphaerella sp. P0831
GGGGGGGAGTCGATGCGGGGCGCACCTCTGATTAGTCATTTTTGCATCGGCCTGCTGCGCGTGGTTCACTCACTGATGGAGGAAGGCGCGAAAGCTCGAGGATCGCTGAAAGGTGAAGACTCTCAGCCTGAGCATCACCTTCGCAAGTGCCAATCACGCAACACCAAAACTCAAGCCCAACATGACGGACGCTGCCCGCTGGAAATCGACCGTCCACGTTGGTGGTCTGGCCTCTGTAGTCACCGCCGCCAATGTTCACGACGCATTCATCCCATTTGGTGAGATTGTCGACGTCAACGTGCCCAAGAACGACAAGCCAAACAGCACCGAGGCGCACCGAGGATTTGCCTACGTTGAATTTGAGGACGTCGACGACGCAAAAGAGGCCATCGACAACATGGATCAGTCTGAATTCTTCGGCCGGACCATCAGCGTCTCGGCAGCCAAGGTGCCCAAGAGCGCCGAGGAAGGCCTGGGGAGCAAGAAGGCTGTTTGGGAGCAGGTGCGTTTTCGATGGACATGATTTGAATCACGGATCAAAATACTGACATGATTGCAGGATGGGTGGCTCGCGGAGCACGCCGCCGGTGAAGAGGACATGCAGGCGGAGGAGCAGGCCAAGGCGGACGATCCGATGCAAGGACTGGAAGGGCTTGATGTGGCGGGGCCCAAGGCTCTATGATCTGATATGACACGGCGATGGTGGTTTGGAATTCAGGCATAGCGAAGGCGTTAAAAACGGAACTCATCCAGTCACGTCAGATCGGCGACATGGCCAGTATTTGGAAAGACATATAAAATGCAAAGTTTTTCGACTTTGACTGCCTGGAGACTGTCCGTCTGTTTGCTCGACAAGTACAGTCGGTTCCCGCCCTCTAGTATAACACGATAGTCCAAGCCCGCCGTCCTAATCTCAGTGCTGCTTAGTGGCTTCCCTCGGCGTGCTCGCTGCCGTGGTCGTCGCCCCGGGAACCCTGGCGCTTGAGGCGGATGGTGCCATCGGTCATGAAGTGACGGAGCGAAGAGTAGCCGGCGGCGAGGAGGGCAAAGCCAACGACGACACCTATGTCCGAGGGTTAGCAACCCGCAAGGTCGTTCTCCAGGTCGATGGTGATGCTTTGACGCACCGAGAGGGATCAGCTCGGGAGGGATCTTCCTCAGCTTGCGGAGTCTCTGGGAGACGGTGTGGCCTAGGAAAGTCGATGGTAAGCGATTCGAAAGTCATCGCGTGGCGCGCTTCGATGGCGCAGATGCTGTCGCGAGGCTCAATGGCTGGAGAGCGGGTGCAGACATACCGACTTGGTCCTCGGCCTGCGTGTCACGTCATTGTTAGCAGATGCACAGCGGTCGGCAGAGCGGGTTGCGGGAAAAGTGGCCAACTCACAGGGACGGGGGCCATCCTGTAGACGGTAGGGCGGAAGGCCGCCCTCATCGCGAGAGTAGGACGCATCGTTGCGTGGAAAACAACAAGGAGGGGAGTTGGGTCTGGGGGGTTGTATGCGGGTTGGTTTCGGGGAGCGAACCAGCAAATGCGGAAGTTGGCGAACGAACGGAGTCTCGGCTACTTGACAGCGCCTCTGGTCATCCAGCGGAAAGAGTGGAGGAAACGTACGGTTTGGTAGCTGAGCTCGGCCCACCCCGGGGCTGCGCTCGCTGCTGACTGGCAAAACCCGCGCCGTGGTGCTGCTGCTCCGGCACCCCAGGAACCTTTCTGCCTCAGGCACCACCTTGGCTTCCCTCCAATCCGTCACCACCTGATTCTCATCATCCAAACGACAGACCTTCAATTGCGCCCCGGAACACGATCTCATCCCTCCCCCGCCACCACCCAAAACACACCCGTAGCCAAGTCAATTGCCCCGAGCAAACCGCCAAAATGTCCGACGACCAGGAAACCGTTACCAAGCCCTTCAAGTTTGTCACTGGTACGCCGAGAAATCCCTCTCGGGCCAATGGCCTGATCTTTTTGTCCTGAACCGCGGCTAACATGATGCCCTCGACAGCTGGTACGGATGCACCCACGAAGCTCCCACGACGCCCGCGAACACGTCAATTGAATCGCCGAGACGCCGCTGCCGCTATTGGACCGACCGACTGACATGAAACTTTGCGAATCATAGGCACCGATGCTCGTTTCCCGAACATGAACCAGACCAAGCACTGCTGGCAGAACTACGTCGACTACCACAAGTGCATCAACGCCAAGGGCGAGGACTTTGCTCCCTGCCGCCAGGTACGACCGCCTTGCTGTGGCAGCGCATCCGAGGAACGACGACGACTAACATGCTCCTCTCGTAGTTCTGGCTCGCCTACCGCTCCCTGTGCCCCTCCGGATGGTACCAACGGTGGGATGAGCAGCGAGGTATGGCGCCACAACTCCCATTTGCGTGGGCATTCCTCGCGACACCCTTCAAGATTGACTGACCCGTGACTACAGAGGCTGGCAACTTCCCCGTCAAGCTCGACGCTTAAATGTTCGCTTGATGGCCGTGGTAGACTGAGCTCATCGGAAGCTGGACGGAGCGCTCGGGCAATTGTACTACTTCCCCCCCTTCCCCATGCGGGTGACACATATCAAATAGAGAACGGAGGTTGCGTCGTGCCTTGGATATGCGCACGAAACGGTGATGCACTGATCCGGGCCGTGGGGGTTGACGCTGTGAAAGGCGCAGAGCCTGATATCATTGAAATTCATTTGTCAAGACGCAATACGCTTCCCGTGTAACTCCGTGCGCCGCCTCCGCTAGACCTACAAACTCGTTGGGTCGTCCCCCCAGCCCGCATGGATCTGCTGCTACTTTTTCGCAGTCTCCTCATCGTCAGAGCTCATGAACTCGTCGTCCTCATCGAACCCGAAGAATGTGCGAGGCTGGGCCTTTTGGGCCTTGTCAGACTCAACCGGAGGCGTCGAGGCCTTTGACGAACCCTCGCCAGCATCATCTTCATCATCCTCATCCTCGGAAGCGACCTCGTTGCTCTGTTCCGATGAGGCTGACACATGCGAGGTGCCGAGCATGTTGTCTCGATATGCGCCCGCCTTCATCGCCGCAAGCACGGCATCCCGTGTCCGTTCATTTGACTCCTCCTTGGCCTCGACCCAGGCACCATCGAGCCTGCCTTGGCCTCCGTTCTTGATCTCGTCCTCCTTCTTCTCGGAGGCTTCCACAATCTGCTGCCAGCGCTCGCGGCGCTTCTCCTTCTCCTTCTTGTCCATCTCCGGCTTGATGGCAAGATACTCTGCAAGAGACTTGGCCTCGTTGACGGTCCGCAGCCTGCGTCCGTCCAGGTTCCGGCTTGATCCGTTGTCTTCGCCCTGATTCCGCTTCTTCTTGGAGGACATGCGCCCACCAGCCGCACGAAGCTGGGATCCGAAACCACCCTTGCCACCGCAGAGGGGCAACGAGAGCCTCAGAGAGACAAAGTCATCTTCCGGGCTTGAGAGAAGATCGCTCAGGAGCTGGTGTGAAGTCGGCAGAAGTTCTCTGTTCGAGACAGTCGTCAGGATCAATCTGCTGTCGGTGGCAGGCAGCCGGCTCTCCACCCTTTGTCGCAGCTCGGACAGCGATGTCGCAGAAGGTACAGGAAGCACCAGAGTTGGTGGCAGGCCCAGACCGGCGAAAGTGCTGACGAAGACGTTGATGTTCTTGGACGCCATGGCTTCGGGTTCGACGGTGTAGCTGATGAGGGTGGGCGGCAAATCGCGGGAGTAGAGACACTGGGCCTTGTAGGTGACCGAGAGACGCTGTATCCAGTGAAGGGGCGGAACTGTTGTGTTTGGGCGCCTGGGTCCCCAGCTGTGAAGTCCGAGTCCTTAAAACGTCTGGGTGGTGGCGGTTGGGTCGAGAAAGGTCGCTGACCGTGCATCTTTGATGCGCTACAGGCGGCAGCGCCCAGAGTCTTATCGGAGATAGGCAGTTGGATCGGGATCACATGACTGGGGCACCAGCCACACGGGGTGCACCGCCTCCGATGGGTTCCTTGCCCCACCTTTCCATCATTCGCTAGCCTGGCTACTTCCCGAAAACCCTACGCCCACAGCAAAAATCCATTTCAGACGTGCCTCCTTACGCTCTTGAGATCTCGCAAGCCTACAATCCACCACCCACCACCGACGTCGAGCCGACAACAACCGCCAAGATGTTGATGCCCAAGGCTGACCGCAAGAAGATTCACGAGGTTAGCAGCTGCCGCGCGAGAATGAGAATTTGCCCGTCGGTCGGCGGGCATCGAAAGACAAATATGAGGAATTGGGGCTAACCAGGTCTCTGCGAAATAGTACCTCTTCCGTGAGGGCGTCCTCGTGGCCGCGAAGGACTACAACCTTCCCAAGCACCCCGATATCGACACCAAGAACCTCTTCGTCGTCAAGGCCATGCAGTCGCTCAACTCCCGCGGCTACGTCAAGACCCAGTTCTCGTGGCAATACTACTACTACACCCTCACCCCCGAGGGTCTCGACTACCTGCGCGAGTGGCTTCACCTGCCCGCCGAGATCGTTCCCGCCACCCACATCAAGCAGCAGCGGTCCCACGCTCCTCCCCGCGGCATGATGGGCGGCGAGGGCGAGCGCGAGCGCAGGCCGTTCGGCGGCCGTGGTGGCCGTGGCGGCGAGAGGGGTGACCGCGAGGGCGGTTACCGCCGCCGCGATGCTGGTGAGGGCGGCAAGGAGGGTGGTGCTCCCGGTGGCTTCGAGCCTTCTTTGTAAGGAAACCCCTTGCTCCAGCTTCATCCACGCTCGTCCGTCCGTGGATGAGTTGGGCGTCATGCTCTGGGTCATATTTGCTAACATGTCTTCGCAGCCGTGGTGGCTTCGGCCGTGGCCGTGGTGCCGCTCCTTCCTCGTAAACACCTCTACGGGGAACGATTGACGATTTCCTAACGGCTTTCACTCTCGAGACGCATTGGCGAAAATCCCAAAAGGCACCGACATGTATTTTAAAAAGTGGAGGGCCGGAAACATCGCGCGTCGGTTCACGTCACTGACGAAGGGGGAAAACATCGTGGGGAGTTTGGAGGGTAGATCCTCGGACATTCGCGTTTGCATCAACGGACAATTTCTTCGCAAGCAAACCAAGAGGCGAGGCACGCGCCAGGCGTGCGTCGGCCGTGACTTGAGCGTCCGTCGTGATGTGTCCGAGTCGTCGTCAAGAGTGGTGGGAGGACATTGGGTTGGTCGGGGAGGCGAACTGTATGTCCACAGGACGCCATGGTGAACAGATGCCACAATCCCGAGCCCGGTTCAAGATGATACTGTCCATCTGATGATCATGCTGTGATGTGGCTGTTTTCTCGCCATTGAACACGATGAGAGGAGCGGGGTTGGAGCGTGACGATGAGGTTAGCTGCCGAGGTATTAGCAGGCTTCGCTTCATCATATCATGTGTGAAGTAGCGGTGACCCGGCCGAGTCTCCGTTGCAGCCATCGACGGATCCAGTGGCAGGCAAACATTTGGCGTGGGGAACCGCGTATCAGGTACAGGAGAAGGAAGCTGTCGATCCACCGGAGTCTGCTCCCAGAAGCCTGCCCCGAATGATCATGCGTCTCGGTGAGTGGACGAGACCAACTTTTGCTGTTTGGCATCAGGTGAGCCACGATGCAGGCACCTTCAGTCAGTCAGTCAGTCAGTCAGCTGGCGAGTCTCATGTTTCGTCGGCGACTTGAATAAAAGTCCCTGCAGCCGGAGATGTCGGTGAATAGAGACACCTGCTAGGCAGCCCTGCTGTTGATGAGCTGAGACGCAGAATGTGAGGTGAGCGAGGCACGATGCACGGCCGACGCCTATTCCCCGCGTTCCTCAACACCGCCACCGGGGTTTTCACCCACAGACAGATGCTGCGGCCTTGTAGGTCTTGTTTGACCCTTTCACAGTGTTTCCGCCTCGATTATTTGCCCACCTGCTGGTTTCGCCTCAAGATGCGCTGGCTCTTGGCACCAAAGTCCCCCTTGCAGGTCTTAATATATGCTCTGTCCATCATCTGACCACACAGGGTGTCTCACATCCCACGGGTCAGTTTGCCCAGATGGCCAACGCTGACGGACAAGTATTTGTTGAGCTCGCCTGGATGGACGCCGGCTTGCTTCAGGCTGCCCACATGCACTACTGCAACTTGTGTCTTACCCCCCAACGCATCTCCGCGAAGCCATCCACGCACCTCCAGTCCAACATGGGGCTTGGGGGGCGGATATGTAGGCGGTCGTCATGGTGGTGCGCCAATCGACCCCCCAGGTACTCGAGAGAGTAATACAATCGGACCCGAAGATCCAAGCTACCCCTCCTTCTCGTTCTGGCAACAACACGACGACGCTGCTTGTGTCGGACCTTGGCCACGGCTACCTACGACAGAGACTGCCCACTAGCAACGCGGTCTGCATATTGCCCGGTGGGTGGGGTGTCATTGTGCATTGAATCCGTCACGCCCGAGCCCTTGAGAACGTCGGACCTGATTCCATTGAAAGCTCCGTCTGCCGTTGGAATGCAGTGCCATGGATCTGGCGGCGATGCAAAGGTGAGGCGAGGTGAAGTGGTGTGTGCCAACTCCAGCTTGGCCTGGCAGCCCCTCCCACAGACTTTATTTCTTCTTCTTCTTGTCAGCGCTCCCAAAATGTTCCCCCCGAAAATACTTTGGTCTAGAACCATCGCGGTCTCGATTCGCTTGGCAGACCCTGGTCTTGTCATCCACGCTTCTCCACGACATCGAGAATAGTCCTGTGAATCTGCTTTGCCTATGCCCGCAAGTCCCGCTCGTGGGCAGCATGTGCCCAATGCCAGGGAAACGGCCCGCGAGGGGGGCCCCAGGTTGAAAGCTTCAAGCCCACACCACTGGCACGACGTGGATCCCCCCCCTGGACATCGGTGACGTCCTGCTCCACCAGAGGCGATGAACCACCCCATCATCCCGTCCATCCACTGACACTACGCCGTACCGCGCATCCACCTGCCTACAGGTACAGACAAACCAGACCAGACCGGGCCCATGCTGGCTGGATGCTGGCTGGCTGCAATGCCAGTGACCCGCGGCCCATCCGCCGGCTGCCGGCGCTGTGTGATGAAAGTCGGTCTGTCTCCGAATCACCTCAGCCTTTTTGCCCCTCCATTCCGAGTTTCGAGCATCGCCCGCTTTCTCGCTTCATCCCACCGATGATCCCACCAAGCTCGAAAGCTTGCCTGCGCTAGCCAGCCGGGCCCCTCGTCCCGGATGGCACATTGGCTCGCGCCTCCACCCCCTGGTCCCATCCCACCGGGCTGTGAGAGTTTACGAGCTGCGTGGTGAGGGGTGGGCAAGCAAGTAAAGCAAAGTAGCTGGCCACCCCCCAAGCTTGGCTCCCCTCCCTCGATGTGCTGCAGTCACGGTGGCCCCTCACCTCTCCCTCCCGGCGCCTATGTGGACGTCGACCGTTTCAGTGACGATGAGACTAGTGATGCCGGGGACCTGGGATGTGCCGCGCCGCCTGTCGTCCTGTTGCCCAGGCGAGAGGTCGGATTGGAGGGGTATGCAAGCTATAAAAAGGGTGAGGCCATCCTCCTCCCCAGCCATTGTGACGTCTCTCGCTCCTCTTATTGTTCTTCCTGCATCTTACACGCCTCAATACTACCACTGTTTATCATTGTCCTCCGAAGATACCCAGAACACCCCGATCAAACCCGTCAACCTCAGTCAAGATGCCTAGCCTCCCCAAGACCATGAAGGCTCTCCGGTACGTTACCCTGCTCGCTCGCAGCCATTGGTTTTGAGAAATACCTAGTAGAGTCTGACACTGACCATCTGTTCACAGCTACGAGAAGCCCGAGGACTTCTCCATTGTCGAGGTCCCCCTCCCCGAGCTGCGCGAGAACGATGTCCTGGTCAAGGTCAGGGCCTGTGGTGTCTGTGGTACCGGTATGTCAAGCCAAGCCCTAGAAAGAAGAATACTATAAGCTAACATGACACAGACCTGGTATGATGCTCCGAGACAGCCTGTATGAACAAAACTAATACAATACCAGCACATCCACGAGGGCGAGTTCATCGCCAAGTTCCCCCTGATTCCTGGCCACGAGACCGTCGGCGTCATCGCCGCCGTCGGCCCCAAGGTCAAGGACTTCAAGGTGGGCGACCGTGTGGCGGCCGACAACAGCGAGCTGTGCAACGAGTGCTTCTACTGCCGCCGCGGTGAGCTGCTGCTCTGCGAGGACTTCCAAGCCCACGGTGTCACCATGAACGGTGGCTTCGCCGAATACTGCGCCTACCCCGCCGGCAAGGTGTTCAAGATCCACAACCTCACCGATGTTGACGCGACCCTGCTCGAGCCCGCCTCGTGCGCCTGCCACGGCCTCGACAAGATCCGCCCCCGCCTGGGCTCCAGCGTCCTCATGTTCGGCGCTGGCCCGACCGGTCTGATGCTGGCCCAACTGATGCGCCACAATGGTGGCTGCAACGTCACTATCGCTGCCCCCCAGGGCCTGAAGATGGATCTGGCCAAGAGCCTCGGCGCCGCTGACCACTACATTGAGCTGTCCCGCAGCGACCCCGAGGCCCAGTTCTCCAAGCTCAAGCAGGACAACCCCTACGGATTCGATGTCGTTGTTGAGGCCACCGGCTCCACCAAGATCCTGGAGGATGCCATCCACTATGTCCGCCGCGGCGGCAAGCTCGTCGTCTACGGGTTGGTCTTTTGGTTCCGCCTGTACAGGTCTTATATGCTGACATGAGTGTTCAGTGTCTACTCCGACTCGGCCAGGGTCACTTGGCCTCCTGCCAAGATCTTTGGCGACGAGATCACCATTCTGGGATCCTTCTCCGAGACCTACATGTTCCGTACGTATTCCGAGCGTATAAGACGGAGATATTCGCTGACATTTTGTAGCCGCCACCATCGACTACCTCGACAGCGGAAAGGTCAAGACGGAGGGTATCGTCAACAAGACGTTCAAGCTCGAGCAGTTCGGCGAGGCTCTGGAGAGCATCCGCAACAAGAGCGCCATCAAGGCGGCGATTGTTTTCGACGATGCCACCGGCGTGTAGGTCTCCTTCCTGCCATCTTTTGATTGGGGTATGGCGTCGAGGCATGGGCATGGGAATGGCGAAGGCTTGCAAGATGGCGCGTAGGGTGTCTGTTGTTATGACTGATGATGAAAAGCAAGATGTATAACCAAATAAAGTCGTCGCTGTCTCTAGATGTGGGTTGTGCTTTTCGTAGGTGGGCATTCTCCAGGATGAGTCCCTGGGTTTGCCGTCCCCTGCCAAGCTATCAATTGGCCAGGACAGCCCTGGAGGACCCTGCATAAAGTTCGAGGGTGCGATGACGGCACAAACAAGACAACGAGCGCTGCACGGCCCCAATCTGGAGATTAAGAAGACATCGTGTCAATTGTTCCTCCGGTGGCCGAATACGAGGCGGTACGGCGGGGGTTCCCATATTGGATTGGACCCAGGACTCCGAAGCCTTGGCCTTTGCTCAACAACTGGAGCCTAGATACAATCCCGGACATTGTTCATGCAGTGCAGCGGGATCCCGCCCGTCTGTCTGACACACCGGTCGGTGGCTGCTTCAAACTTGAAGGCTGGCCATGTTCCCCCCCTTCGCCTTCTCTTCCTTTCAGCTTCGACCGCTCTGAGACCATACGCCGCACATGGTAAAGGGCGCGCAACGGCACACCCGAGCATTTGGCATCCATCCGACAGTGACATCCGACCCGCCCGTCGTCCAGTGTCCGCGTCGCCTGCCTCGGTGCTTACGGTATTGATCGACAGGACCCAGAGACAGCGCGAGTCGCAGAGTGCCGTCATTGTACTAGGTCCGTCACGGTGCCTGCGACGGACGACCACCGAACTACCGACCTACGCCAGGGCAAGTTTAGGGTACCAACAGAACACAAGACATTCATTCAGGCCAGACTCTTCTAGGTGGCCAGCTAGCGAACGACGGAACTCGAGCGAAAGGCAGAGAGGTCACTTCGAGTACCTGGCCCCCAGGTAGGGACGGCAGACTGACGGGAAGCTGCGACTCGGCCTACGACTCCTCCACCGCCCCCTCCCTCGTCCAACACACCTGCCTGCTTGCTGCATGGCTCGCGGGAAGGCACCGCCCTGCTGCCTCAGCTCCAGATTCAGCTCCTCCCCAGTAACCAAACCAAATCCGTAGCCTCGCTGGCAAGGCAGGCCGACNCGACGCCAGGCGCTCCTTCCGTACGTGACCTCATGCGAATCTCGGGGTGACTGCCCATCCGCCCGCCGACTGCACCATGGCCCCTCCTCCGCCGGCTCGACGTCCACCTCGCGTCGCAAACTCATGGCAGAACCGTCCGCTCCCTCCTTTGCCGCCACCGTCTCCTCCCCAGCTCTCCGACGACCTGATCGCGCGAATGCACAACACGTCCTTCAGTGTGCCGCCTAGCCACCTCGTCGGCCTACCCAACTTCAACATCTCCCACCACCACTCACAGCACAACCGCGCAGCTGACTCGAGCTCTTCCGAATCCGACTTTCACCCCTCCAGACCCCGCCGCCCGACCCATTCGAGGTCCATGAGCCACCCCTTCCCGTCTTTGTTCTCCAGCAAGAAGAAGCAACGGCCCGACTTCTCGGACGAGTCCGACGATGATACTCCCGCTCCCGTGAACTCGACCAGGCCTCTACAACCTCCCCACGGTCACACCAGAGGAAACATGACCAACAACACCAGCCGCGACTTCGCAACGGGCAATTGCATGACCTGCAATGCCCTCGTGCGCTGGCCAAAGGATCTCCGCGTCTTCAAGTGTACCGTCTGCGTTACTATCAACGACCTCAGACTCAACGAACAACCCGAGCAGCGGTCCGACGTCGGTCCCAAGTGGCTAAGAGGTCAGGCACCAGCTCCGGGAACACCCTCCAACTCGAATCACGCAGGCCGCCCATCCGACAGACCAGAGCCGAGGGACATCTCTGTCGAATATACAAAGAGCCTTGCGCAACGATGCATCCGCTCCTACCTGGCTCGGGCGGTTCACAAGACGGCCAACGACGTATACCCTCCTGCACCTACGCCCGCAACAACTGCGCCCTCCAGCTCATATGGCGAACCACAAGACACCCCCGGATCGGACTATGCTCGGCCTCTGCAGCCACCTCCGCCATACTCTCCCGTCTCACTCGGGCCTCTACCCGCCTGGGGCCCGACTGTCGACTCGCCTTCCAGGTATCTGTTCAGTGAGCAGCCCACCCTTCGCCCAGACGCTCATAGAGGCGCTTCTCCCATGAGGTCATACTCGTCATCCTACCCCGAACGCCCCACGGTGATCAAGACGTTGCAGCCCGAGCACGCAAATCGACCACCACCTGACGCAAGTCCGGTCCCGGAACCCGATGCCAAGCGCATCTTCAAGCCACTCGAGGACTACATTGTGGCATGCTTGGGTTCTTTCGTCTGTGTCAACTCATCCTTCCTTGTCCGTCGCGCCGCGCCCCCTGTGCCAACTAGCGACTCGCATAGACAGCCGTCGACTACCACCAAGCAGGACAGCCGCAACCCAGAAGCTGACAACATCTGCGACCTCGACCCCAAACTCCTCCTGCTGGGCAATTTTGCCGAAAATGGGACGTGGTGGACCGGCGACCAAGTCGAAGGTCGCGAGAATGCGAAATCCGAACACCGCCGGGTTGCCCGCCCAGGGGCGCATCTGGTCACGTCGCGGTCTCCTCACATCAACTGGGAGCAGGTAATGGCCTGGTATGAAACCATCATGAGCGCAGCCGAGCCATGGACATCGGTGTACGATGAGCTCTACCGACTAGAGTCGTTTGACCCCCTCTCTGTGGAGGAGCTTGACGAGATCGAGCACGACCTACTCGCCGCCCAGGACCATGTTCAACGCATACTGTTGAAGGCGACCGAGATGCTCCTCAAGCGCCCGGGCCGGCCCATGATTGACCCCGACGACGTCAGGTTCCTTCTGATTCTCATGGCCAACCCCTTGCTGCACGCCAACGCCCAGTACTTCCAGGGCACACGACAGGCGCATGGCACCGCAGCCGTGCAGACGGGCATCCGTGGCGGCCCTATTTCCGGACAGCATTCGGGCGTTATTAAGCGTATCGTCGGCCTGATGGCGAACTCGTCCAACGCGTGCCAAACTCATTTGATCGCCTGGTTTGCCCGGCTCACAGACTCCAGGTTTCTCCAGATCAAAGACTTCATCAGCGGGTACTTGACTTATAGGATGCTGCGACCAGGTGCGAAGAATCCAGACACAAAAGTGGATGTTATCGGCGGTTACATTCCCAACATGGGCGCCGGCCAGTCTGCGGCAGCGCTACACGCGGCCCTCGGCACTTCAAGGTCATCGAAACAGCAGAAGAACCAGCCGAAGAAGAAGCCTGCTTACCACGAAGACTGGCAAATCCGCGCGACATCCCGGGTCATGTCCCTTCTCTTTGCCGCCAACAACGCTCAGGTCAGACGGAGCGAAAGCCACCCCGGCGACCCAGGCGCCGTCTGGCGTGACGGCATTCAAGTCCAGGGCCAGCGGCTTCCTACAAGTGATTTTTACATCAGCATGATCGACTATGCCGATCTCATTGCCGATTTTGAGTCATGGGAGTCGAAAAGAGGGAAATTCTCCTTTTGCCAGTACCCCTTTTTGCTGAGTATGTGGGCAAAGAGCCAGATTCTCGAACACGACGCTCGTCGCC
>JACAFV010000097.1:85292-122884 GCA_014635975.1 Plectosphaerella sp. P0831
AAGGCGAGGGATGCCTTTTTCGACAGCATTCTGACCCGAAAGACTGTCACACAGTACCTGACGCTCGACGTCCGCCGGGACTGTCTCGTTGAGGATAGCCTCACATCGGTGAGCGAGGTGATAGGCAGCGGCAGCGAGGATATCAAGAAGCGTCTGCGAATTTCTTTCAAGGGCGAAGAAGGCTACGATGCCGGGGGTCTTCGCAAGGAATGGTTCCTGCTTCTCGTCAGAGAAGTCTTCAACCCTGACCACGGTAGGTGATATCAACGCCAGGACCAGAATCGTGCCACTGACGACCTTGCAGGGCTGTTTACTTATGATGAGGACTCGCAGTTCTGCTACTTCAACCCGAATTCTTTTGAGACATCGGACCAGTTCTTCCTCGTAGGCGTGGTCCTCGGGTTGGCCATCTACAATTCGACCATCCTGGACGTGGCATTGCCACCTTTCGCCTACCGCAAGTTAATGGCTGCGGCACCAGCCTCGTCCGTTGGGCCGCTATCTCAACAACGGCCAGCCATGACGTATGGTCTGGAGGATCTGGGCGAATTCCGTCCTCGACTCGCCATGGGCTTGAAGCAGCTTCTCGAATTTGAAGGGGATGTAGAAGAAACATTCGGCCTCGACTTTGTGGTGCCCGTCGAAAAGTACGGCACGACATCGAACATTCCGCTCTGCCAAGGAGGCGAACACCGACCAGTGACAACGGCAAACCGTAGGGAGTTTGTCGCTTTGTACATCAGGTATCTCCTGGACACTGCCGTGACGCGACAGTTTGAGCCCTTCAAACGGGGGTTCTACACCGTCTGCGGAGGCAATGCTTTTTCTCTGTTCAGGCCCGAAGAAATTGAGCTTCTGGTGCGAGGATCAGATGCCGCCCTGGACGTGGATGCCCTCCGCGGTGTCGCCGAGTACGATAATTGGGGGACGAAGCAGCCAGACGGAACGGAACCGGTCATAGACTGGTTCTGGGACACGTTCAAGGACGCAATGCCCCAGGAGCAGCGCAAGCTCCTTCTCTTCATCACAGGAAGCGATCGGGTCCCCGCTATGGGCGCGGCCCTCATGCCCATCAAGATCTCGTGCCTGGGCGACGACGAAGACAGATACCCGATTGCGAGGACTTGTTTCAACATGCTGTCCTTGCGACGCTACAAGACGCGGGAACGGCTGGAACACATGCTTTGGACAGCTGTCCATGAGAGTGAAGGATTTGGTCTGAAATGAGGAAGAAGTCAGGCCGCCGGCCGGTCGGTCAGATTTTCTCTGCCACCGGTATTTTGCATGCAGTACGAATGGCGTTTCATGGACCCTGTCCTAGGCTTTTGGGCATTCCTGGGATGTGCATCTTGCGATATCAGCGGGCTTTGGCGTCTTCTGGATTGTTGCTGTCCGACACAGCCTGTCTGTTGCGTTACAATTGGCATGAATCTACTGTATAATCAGGCCACCTTGGAAAATGACTTTTGCATGTGTTGTAATGTTTGCTTTTATATGTACAGATGATGATACACTGTGCCACCCGGCATACCGGCGAGGTCGTCTCATGTGGTGGAGGCCGACTCTCTGGCCTTGCGCAGCATTTCCTGTTCCTTCTTGACCTCTTCGCGGTAGGTCTGCACCACTGTGCGGTCCTTCTCAGCCTGGACGATGAACTCTTCAACGGCCTTGATCTCCTCAAGCTGCTCGGGGGTGTGCTCGACGGGCTTGGCCTGGGTCTCGGACATGAACTGGCGCAGGATATCGTCCGAGTGCTTGTTCTTCATGTCGATCTTGACAACGCGCTCGTCGGCGGCGGGGGCGACGGCCTTTGATGTGTCCATGGCGGAGGAGGGGGGTTGGATGCGGTTGACGGTCTCGCCCGCGGCGGCGGCGGCGTTGCGGAAGTAGATGGTCATTGTCGCGGCACCTTCGTTGTTGTCCTTTCGGTTGACGATCATGGGGATGGCGGGGTTGTGATATTTCAGCCGCGGCAAGTGTTCGCGCCAGAATTTCCTGGGAGAGGTCGAGTGTTACGAGGCCGGCGCAGAGATGGAGATCAGACATGTGCATGGACATACCTGGAGCCCATGTGGCCATCCGCCGACTTTCTCGCAAACTCCATGTGTATCCTAGTAATCGAGGGGGGGAGGAGAGCGGCGCCGGGGCCATGGTGTATCTTGTGAATCTATGGCACGATCAGTACCGTCGTCGGGGGGCATCGTGGAAGAGGTTTGGGACGTACCCGCTGGAGAGGATCTGTTAGCTAAAGAATGCTCAATTGCTTGGGACTAGGGGAAGAGCTTACCAGGCGGAGCCTGTTCCATCTCGATGTTGCTCCTGCTCCGGTCATATTGAAGGCTGGGTGAACACAGGTCGGGGCTGGATCCTCTGGGTTCTGTCTGGACTGGAGATATCTCGAGTCGCGTGGTTCTGCATCACCAAAAATTGTCCCCGTTCAGTCGACAGCGGTCCGGAGTTTGCCCGGCCAATGCGCTGCACCGCACGGCGGGACGCTAAGGTACAGCGCCATGATCCCTGAAGCTGGCTGCTTGGCTTATCTTATCAGCAACCAGGGGATCTCGAAATTTTGGGTGTCGCATGTTTCGACAGTCGCTCCGAGTCTGTCCAGCCCTCTCAGACCATCTTGGGCCTGGTTTTTTACCCTCAAAATGCACAGAACGCTATCTACGCGATGGCTCAGAGGCGCCTTGAGCGCCGGCGACCGAGCTGCGCTTGCCGAATTCCCAAGCTACCTGTGTCCGGCCCTGAGCGCCCCAGCTTTCAGGACCAACTTCAACACAGCTCCTGCGACGACGATCAGGAGAACACACCCCGCGGCACACCAGCAGCATCGTTGTCTCCACGTGAGGTCGGCGACCGAAGACCCCGTGGAATCCGAGGCCCTCCAGAACACTGAACCTGAGAAGAAGCGCCTGCCGACGCAATGCCACGGCTGCGGCGGCTTCGCGCAGTCGACCGACCCCAGCCAGGCAGGGTACTACAACATGGAGCGACACGCCGTGAAGAAATTCCTAGGCCTGGAGAAGACAAAGGGGAGGTCTCTGAATAAAGAGCAAGAAGAGGACTTGGTCGTTGATCAGGCCTTGGGAAGCCTCGACCCTGCCATGCTGGCTGAGCTGGGCCTCGATCCCAAAAGCTTGAAGCACGGCGATGAGCTGGATCCCCACGGCACCAGTACATCTCCCCCGACTTCCCTTCTCCTCAAACACCTTTTGCTAACAGACACTCCCAGTCCTCCCGCAACCCCTTTCGCCAACACCCCTCTGCGATCGATGCCACAAACTCGTCCACGAACGCATCGGCGCGCCCATCTTCCACCCGACGACAGACGCCCTGCGCGATACCATTGAAGAGTCGCCCTTCAAGTTCAACCATGTATACCACGTCATTGACGCCGCCGACTTCCCCATGTCGCTCATCCCACGCCTCCACCAGCTCCTGGGCGACATCACCTTGCGCCACAAGAATCGCCGCTCGCGACATGGACGTTACTACAACGATCGCCAGATCGACATGAGCTTCGTCATCACGCGCGCAGACCTCCTCGCCCCGACGGAGAAGCAGGTCAACTCGCTGATGCCATGGATGCGCGAGGTGCTCCGTGATGCCCTCGGCGATATTGGCCAGTCCATCCGTCTCGGCAACGTCAGCTGCGTCAGTGCGAAGCGGTCGTGGTGGACAAAGGAGCTCAAGCAGGATATTTACCAGCGCGGCGGCGCTGGGTGGATGGTCGGCAAGGTCAATGTCGGCAAGAGCCAGCTCTTTGAGGCTGTGTTCCCCAAGGGCACGACCATGGAGGCCAAGGCGCGTCCCTCCGACAAGCCCGTTGAGGTGTCCATGTTCGCCCGTGACGAGGATGTCGCCACGTACCTCTTGGACGAAGCGCCAGAGAACGACGACGGCCGCCTTGATGTCGGAGCCCTCCTCCCTCCCGCGCGCCCCGAGACAAACTACCCCGAGATGCCCACCGTCTCCTCCCTCGCCGGCACCACGGCCTCACCCATTCGCATCCCCTACGGTAATGGCAAGGGCGAGCTCATCGACCTCCCCGGCCTCGCCCGCAGTGATCTCGAGCTCTTCGTCCAGGAGGATAAGCGCCAGTCCATGATCATGCAGAAGCGCATCAAGCCCGAGCAGCACAACATGACGCCGGGCAAGTCGCTCATCCTTGGCGGCCTGATTCGCATCACCCCGCGCACCCCTGGCCTCGTCTTCCTCGGGTACAACTTCACCACGCTTGAGGACCACATGACTGGAACGGGAAAGGCTGAGAGCTTCCTGGCTCAGACACGCCCTATCGAGGGCCTCACCAACATCGCCACCCCTGAGGCCGCGCAGAAGATGGCCCATGCCGGCGCTTTCAAGCTTCGACACGACGTCACCCGCGCTCGTGCCGGGCCTATCACCCGGTCAGATGCCATCGGCATCAAGGTCGATAAGCTGCCGTACCGGGTTCTCTCTACGGATATCCTGATCGAGGGCGTCGGCTGGGTCGAGATTACAGCCCAAATTCGTCTGAAGGACCTCCAACGCCCGCCGCAAAACACCGAACCACCGCCGCCGCGTCTCCAGGTGGCTGAACCCGCGAAGCCCAAGGACCCATTTGCGGCCATGGAGTCTTTGATCATCGACGGTCGCGGCGGCAAGAAGCAGAGCGCGGCCCCGGCCAGGGAGGTGCGACGTCCCGAACCCGAGAAGCCCAAGGAGCCCGAACTCAACTGGCCCATCGTCGACATATACAGCCCCCTGGGCAAGTTTATCGGGCAACGCGCGCCGATGAACGGCTGGCTGCTCAACAAGCCGCTCAATAAGAACACCAAGGGTCGGCCACGCAAGAGCATGAAGGGCGTCAAGAAGAACACCAAGAAGCTGGCCAGGGAGGCAGCGTCCAGGGTGGTAATCATGTAGTCCAGGAGACAGACGCCGTTGTACATCACCATTTGTAACAAAACTGTGCCAGATAAGAGAGAGACACATGTACCACCAAAGATATAATGCAAATGTAGCAGAACACACGCCCGCTAGACATGATATATATAGAAGCACTCTGGGATCTATGAAGACCCGTCTCATGATGGCCCCGAAACACAACGCGTGCCCCAGATAATGACACCCCGTGACTCCCTCCCCTCCGTGCCAGATTCCCAATTCCTTTCCTTTCCCGTCATCCTCGCGTGCTGTGACAAGGAACCCACGTAATTCCTATCCGGCGGGGATCGATTTTTAGGTTCAATCCGAGGGTATACCCGTGACATGAGACCGCGGACGCCCAAACATAAGGACAAAAAAGACGAAAAATACACTGCTCGCTGGGAAGACGGCAGGCCAGTTCGCAATGTGCTAAACAAGACGCGATGGGCTGGCTGCCCGCCGCTAGGCACTCGAACCCCTTATTTTCCCAATATAAGGCTCCTACTGCGTGGTGCGCGCCGACTGATACAGCCTCTAGCTGCTCGAGGGCTGCACCAATTGGCGGAAACGGACGTAGAAGGTCTCGGGGTCCAGCCCCTCTTGCTGCAGAGCCTGGAGCTGATCAATCTGCGCCTGACGCCGGGCAGCGTCGAGCTCCCGCTGGACCTCCCACTTCGCGGTGACGAGGGCGGCCTTGCGCATGTCTAGCTCGTTCTCGGCGGCGAGGCGCTGGGCGTCGGGCATGGCGCGGTACTCGGACTTGAGGCGCTCCAGGTCGAGGGTCTGGGCGGAGACGCCGTTGGGACCAGAGGAGGAGGCGCCTGGGAGAATGTCGATCTCGTTGATGAGGTCGCGGGCGCGGCGGGTTTGGGGGTCGCCGGGGAGGGTGGGTGCGATGTTACCGCTGGGGCGGGGGAGCTGGGGGGCGCTGACGCTGGAAGTCTGGTGGTGCTGTTTCTGCTGTTGTTGTTGCTGCTGTTGCTGCTGCTGCTGCTGCTGCTGCTGCTGTTGTTGTTGTTGTTGCTGTTGCTGGTGCTGCTGATGCTGTTGTTGCTGATGCTGCTGCTGTTGTTGCTGCTGCTGTTGCGACTGGTGGTGGGAATGTTGCTGCTTGACAGAGACTTGTTGAGGCGGCAGGGCGCCAGGTAGGCCGCGATGGAGGGACGCGAGGGGAGCGAGAGGGTTGTTCGGGCCTGCGGCGGCGTTGTTCAGGGAATGTCCCGCAAGAGCGGCGCCGACATCGACATCGCGGTGGCCATCGAGGGCAGGTAGTGGTGAGGGCGACTCGTCGGAGCCGGGATGCAGACGACCGGTGGTGTCGCCCGCGACGCTTGCGGCAGTGGTAGCGGCGGTCTTTGAGCGGCGGAGAGTGGTCTTGATGGTGTTGAAGGGAACGTCGGGGAGAAGCTTGTGAATTCTCTTCGCGCCGTTGCCAGCAGCACGCAGCTCAAAAATACGGGCGCGAAGGGCAGGGTCGAGCTGGCGACCGCGGACCATTGTGATGCGCGACGAAGGGGTTCGTTCGCGTCGCGGTCGCTCGTGGCCAAGGGGGGCCGAGGCCTCACCGTGTCGGGGTCGACGGCGAAGGCGAAAGGGGGGAACGACAGGATGGGAAAGGATGAAGTGGAAAGCAAAAGGCAGAGGGGGGGGGTCGATTGATGGTTTCCGAAAGATCGCGGGGTTGATCTTTAGATGGGGTTCGTTCGGGGGGCTCTCGAGGGTGAAGTCGGGAGGTGGTCAACCTACGAGTGGGCTCAGATTCATTCGGACGTGGACGACGGGAGATGGGTGAGGGTGAGGTTAAGTTGAGGAGGAGGGGGCGAGGTTCGGCCGAAGGTGTGGGCGTGGGTGAGGTGCCGGGTTTATTTACCATGGGTGGGTGGCGCGGAATGGCTCGAGCGTGAGGAAGGAGGTTCAAACGATGGGTGGCTGGGCCGTGTAAGTCGTGAAGCTCACGATGCTGAACCCCCCCCCCCCCTNCCCCCCCCCTTAAGGGGTCTGATGTGACCCTTGACATGGTGTGCCATGCGTGATTGGCTGCTTGCGGCCAGCTAGGCCGGTCTGGGCTGGGGCTGGGGCGGCTGGGATGAGACACCATGGCGTGGGTCTAGTCGAACGGTGGGTTGGAACCTTGCGACTTCAACCAGTCAATCACTTCAAACTCAACTTTTACTTTTGATCCCCTTCTTCAAGCCTCGGCCACATCACGCAGCAGCCAAGCCTCCATCCAGGCTGTACGTAAATCTGAGTAAAAGTGACAACATCAACCTGAATTCTTCGTCTTTTCACGCCATCCCTACCGACAGCGTCAGTCACCTCGCCGTCCTGTTGAACAGGCAACTTTCCCCCACCTACCAGGAAGCGTATTTATCAGCACACGAGCACGCACGCCACTCAGTCACCCTCACCTGAGCAACATCAAGTGCATCACAATACTCAATATCTTCGTAGGAGAAAATGTCGCCCGAACCACAGCAGCAAAGACGCGGTACTGCTCCCGCAGCCTCGCAAACACAGACCATCACTTCCCTGTCGTCACAACCACAAACGGGAACTCCCAACGTCCTCCGGCTCCGAGGAGCTCATGGCCCCTCTCGACGGAGAATCCAGTGGGCCGAAGACGTCGTCGACAACGAGGGACTAGGTCGGAAAAAGTCAAAGGGTATGTCCTCGATGAGAGCGCTGGCTCTGGGCCGTATCTAACACTTCGCAGTGTGCTGCATCTACCACCGGCCCAAGGCCGTCGATGAGTCCAGCGACGAGTCATCCTCGTCATCAGATTCGTCCTCTGACGAGTCTGATTTTGAAGGGGGTCGGCGCAAGATTCCCTCGGGTGATGGAAAGGGAAAGGGGAAGAACAGAGGGCGCAAGTGTGACGACGACGATCACGATCACGACCATGACCACGCCCACGATCACGGCCCTTCGAAGAAGCAGCAGCACAGCGAGAGCAGTGAGGGCAAGGGCAAGGAGAAGGAGAAGCGAAGACCCAGCCCCAACGCATACGAGAGGGTGCCCAAACCCCCCAAGCCCAAGGATGCCTCGGGCAACAAGTCAGGGCCTTGATGCGAGATGGGGCTTCACAGGACATACTTGACCTGGACCACAGGACTATCACAGCGTATCATGAGCATCCATACAACCCAGCGATTACCAGTGTCTGAGGAAGCACCACAGCCAAGGGGGAAACTACCTGATTCTGTTGCCACTCAGCGTCCTGGGTGATAATAAAAATTTGCCTCTTCCAGAGAGTCTTGCAAGGAATGACCTAGCAATGAGTGCTACCCATCTATCAATTTTCTCATCCATTCAACCCAGAGCAAACTAGAGCAACTTTCACCAAATATGCCTGCTTGCACAGTGGCGAGAACATGCACAGTCAGGGGTTCAGGGGGGTCGACTAGGGAGGGTTTTCTGCTGTCCTGCCGCCCTCCCTTCAAGTCCCTCAAAACTGACTCCCTCCCTATCTGCCATCGCATCAACGGCGCCCGATATGAACCCCGGGAGTGGGCGGCGGGGTAGCGTTGGGTTGGCCGCCGGCCGCATCCACCCGCCGGCACAGCCAGAAGCACCCTGCTTTTAGGGTCGAAGCTGCCCCTCACCTGCCACCGAGAATGGGAAGCGCAAGCTTGAGCACCCCCACCATCCGCGCGCAGTCCAGAGCTCCCCGTCTATCGTGTGGGCGCGCGCAAAGACGACGACATGGCTCGCAAAAACTACCTCTCACCACCACTGCCTCGTCCTTCTCTGACCTCCTCTACTCCCCATTGAAGCCTTCTCACCCATCACACAGCTCCCCGAGAACCTACAGAGCGTAGCTAGTCTCACTACCATTATCATGTCGCACTCCCACGACGGTGTCGCCGCTGGCCACTCCCACGACGGCTTCTCGGCCGCCGAGCACGGCCACTCTCACGAGATCCTCGACGGCCCGGGAAGCTACCTCGGCAGGGAGATGCCCATCGTCGAGGGCCGCACCTGGTCCGACAGGGCCTTCACCATCGGCATCGGCGGGTAAGTGAAGCTTGGGACATCCCAAGGCCCAAAAGCCTCCCCCTAACATACATCATCACTGACACCCCCCAGTCCCGTCGGCTCCGGCAAGACCGCTCTCATGCTGGCTCTCTGCAACGCCCTGCGCGAAAAGTACTCCCTCGCCGCCGTCACCAACGACATCTTCACCCGCGAGGACGCCGAGTTCCTGACCCGCCACCGCGCCCTCCCCGCCCCGCGCATCCGTGCCATCGAGACAGGCGGCTGCCCCCACGCCGCCGTGCGCGAGGACATCTCCGTCAACCTCGCCGCCCTCGAGGACCTCCACCGCGAGTTCGACACGGACCTGCTCCTCATCGAGTCGGGCGGCGACAACCTGGCTGCCAACTACTCCCGCGAGCTCGCAGACTTCATCATCTATGTCATCGACGTCAGCGGCGGCGACAAGATCCCCCGCAAGGGCGGCCCCGGCATCACCCAGAGCGACCTGCTCGTCGTCAACAAGACGGATCTTGCTGAGATTGTTGGCGCCGACCTCGGCGTCATGGAGCGCGACGCCCGCAAGATGCGCGAGGGCGGGCCTACCGTCTTCGCACAGGTCAAGAACGACATCGCTGTCGACCATATCTGCAACCTGATCATCAGCGCCTGGAAGGCCAGCGGCGCAGAGGCCGATCGCAAGGCCGCTGGCGGGCCCAGGCCTACCGAGGGCCTCGAGGCGCTCAAGGACTAAAGTTCACGAGGGTCACGAAAGCATTCGAACATGAAATAGTCAGTCATAGAAAAAAAGAAAACGGGGAGGACACCCCCGACAGGTTTTTTTATATTCCACCGCGAAACGCCTGTAATGCCCTCCATCTAGATGCCCCCTGTCGTGGGATGCTGCACAACACACACAGGGCACCGTTCTGGCCTTGCCCATGCCTGCCATATCCCAAGAGAGAAAAGGGTAACCCATGCTTTTGTTTCTTCATCCAGTCGTTCATTCCATCATGACATCGTCCTGCGCCTGTGCCGTCTCGGCCTCTGCTGCTGCCGCCGCCGCCGCCGCCGATGCCTCGGGGTCCACGAGCGCTCCGCGGAAAGGAATTGCGTCACGCGGGAACACGCGCTTGTACAAGCTGATGCCGACCGAGTCTTGCGGGTTGATGGGCCCGTCAAAGGTCGCCTTGAAGTAACCGTGCGTGCCAAGGGGCTCCTTGACGAAACCACTGCGGCCGCGCCTCGTCCACAGCGGCATGGCCTTGAACCACTCAACGTCCTCGCGGTTGAAGAACATGTAACGGATCGTGACGATGCGCTTGTTAATGTGGTAGGGGTGACCCGTGAGGATGACACGCTTGGCAACAACCCTCTGCGTCGACGGCGGGAGAGCTGTGCCGGTACCGACGAGGGTGAGGCCGACGTCCTCGGCCGGGGCGTCCTCTTCCTCGCTGGCGGCAACGGGCACCGTCCGCTTGAAGAAGAGCACTGGCACGGCACCCCAGGTGACGGGGCCCATGAAAGTGGCGACGGCCGACTGTCCCGGGTGCAGGTAGCGGCAGTACTTGTGCACGTCGTTGGGAGTGTTGCCCGGCAGCGAGAAGAGGGGCTTGACGGTGAAACGACGCGGGCCGCATTGCACGATGAGCTCCTCCTTGGCCTTGATGGAGCCCTCATAGTCGGCGCTCAGGTTGATGAGGTAGTTGACCACCGTCTTCTTCTGCTCGTGCCGCAGCAGCGAGACGAGCGAGAGGGGGGCACCGGCTGCGTGTGTCTGTGCCAGTGATGCGGGCACACCAACAAGGTGAACATGCACACGTGTGCCAGGCGCAACGCCGCCGACGAGGGCCTCGCGGGTGAAGCGCGAACGCGACGACTGGTAGTCCCGAATCTGCAGCAGCCGCTGCCAGTCCTCGGGCTCGTGGGCGCGGTCCTCCGACTCAACCCACTCGCTTGTCCGCAGGCTCTTGAGGCCTCTGTACCGGGCAAGACGCTCGCGGGCAAGCACGTTGGGGTGCAGCTCAATCTCGTCGGGGAACTCCATGTCGTCCTCGACCTCGGTCCGTTTGCTCTTGCGGTACGCCGCCAGCTGCTCGGCATCGTCTGCCTCGTCGGGCTCCACGAACATCTCCGACTTGGCGTACGTCGACGGCGCGCCCTCGGTCGGCTCCCGGGGCGCGTAACCCTCGAGACCATCCTCGGGGCGCGCGACGTCCTCCTGCTCCTCCTCGCTGCTCTCCTCTGTCGAGTCTTCCATCTCGTAATCCTCCATGTCGGAGCCCGAGTCGGAAATATCCTCGCCAAGGTACCAGGCTGCTTGGTAGTTTGACGTACCCTTAGGCACCCGCTTCGGCGCTGTTGTGGGGTCGTTCTCGTTGTCGTCGGAGAAGTAGTGGTGGTCATCCAGCAGTACTCCCCTCTTGACCGTTGTCGCCACCGACTCAGTGCCGTCGGCCATCTCATCGTCGGCCTCGAGGATCGTCTCAGGGGCAAGCTCGGCTGTGTCGTCCTGGTCCTCATCGGGCACCTCAAGGATGTGCTCTTCACCCTCCTCCTCGATCACCATCTCGCTGCCCACCTTCCTCTTCTTTGGCAGGGGCGCGGCAACAATTTTCTCGATCCTGAACGAGCCGTAATCACCAAGCTGAACGAGGCGGTTGGCCTTGAGGCCTCTGCCCCTGACGACACCGGTGATGACGGTGGAGCCGCCCTCGACGGAAGGGAGCAGAACATTTTCCGCCAGCATCCAGCTCCGGTCTTCACGCCATCTAATTCCCTTGGGCGTGGTGTTGCAGAGAGAGCGCATGAGGTTGGAGCACTCTTGGCGGTTGTCCAGGCTGTACAGCTTCTCCTGCTCGGGGTGGAAGTGGGTGATGAAAGACTTGAGCGAGCCCAGGACCTGCTGCTTCTGCTTGGCAGGCTCGACCCTGTCAAGGCCCTGCACAACGGTGAACAGGGTTGTCATGCCCTGGCTCTCCAGACCTCGGAGCAGCAGCTCACCGAGGGCATCGACCTCGACGTCGGCGCTCAGCATGACGACGACAAAGTCGGCCACCTTTGTTCCCTCCAGCACGGCGTTGAGGTCGCGCTTCAGCGGCACGTATTGGAGCTTCTGCTTGAATCGGTCCACCGACACGCGGAAAGGGCTGTCCTCCACCTCGGCCTCGATGTCGAGACTGTCGTTGAGCTGCTTGATCGCAAATGCCGGCTCGCTGTCGGCGCACAGGGGGACGACAGCGACAATCCTCGGGGCGCCATCACGGCCGACGAAGACGGAGAGGTCATCTTGGTGCTCCTTGCGCTTGGCCAGCTGGCGCTGCTTGGCCTGGTTTCGGCGGTCGAACTTGGACATAACATGTTGGTGGGGGGTCCTGCGTTGGCCCTTTTCATCGCCGGCAACCTTGCCTGAAGGAAGTCTGTCAGTCTCTGGTCGTGACATGGCGTCCTTGGTGCAACATACCCTTGGCTGCGTTCCTCAGGGCGCTCTTGGTCGCATGCTTGGACTTGAACGGCTTGTGCGACGACTTTGTGGTGGGGCGGTGAGAGTGGCTCATCACAGAAGCAGGCATCTTGCCGTCTCCTCCAGACTTGAATCGGAATGGTAGGGAAGCCACGTTGGGGACCGGTTGTATCGTGATCTTCGAGTTTTCAACGGGATTGTGGCAGTCGCATATTTCGGCTTGGTGGCTGCGGTGTGTCGGTAGTGTGTCCCGCGGTGGACGGATGGCGGGGTCATTTGGCAGACTGCACCCACCATCCACCCGCCCGCTCCTGCACCCTGCGAAGCATCCAAAAATTTCTGTGGCTATCTTATCGCGATAAGACCCGCCAGCTTTGGCACGGGCCAATGAGGTCCCATGGATAATGCGCGCCTGGCTGGACTCTCCAAAGAATTTTTGGGATCGTCAACTCGACTTGAGCTGGGAGGAGCTGAGACGCCGCTCTGGACTGGCAGATCAATCCATTGCATCCGAAAACCCAACACACGACCCGGCAGCCAACATCACAATGGAGGGCATTGTGGCAACAAAAGAGGAAAAGCCGACCAAGCGCCCCTCGGGCAGCGGCGCCATCGCCAAGCGGTCGACTGCGACAGACCTCATGTCCAAGGCCGAACGCAACAAGATCAAGCGCCGCCAGGAGGCCGAGAAGTCCTATGGCCGTGGCAAAAAGGTCAACCTCAAGACTGTCAAGGACAAGAAGCTGCGCGGCAACCTGCAACGGCTTGAGGACAAGTACGAGGAGGCCGCCCTCCAGGCACGCGACGCCGAGATCCTGCTCGAGAATACCCCCGGATACCTCGAGACCGAGGGCGACCTCGAGAGGACGTACAAAGTGCGCCAGAGCGAGATCGTATCCGACATTGGCGTTGCCACGGCAGAGAAGCGCTTCGACCTAAAGCTCAACGAGCTCGGCCCCTACATCGCAGAGTACACGCGCAATGGCAGGGACCTGCTCCTGGCGGGTCGCAAGGGCCACATCGCGACGATGGACTGGCGGGAAGGCAAGCTTGGGTGTGAGCTGCAGCTTGGGGAGACCATCAGGGACGCACGGTGGCTACACAACAACCAATTCTTTGCTGTCGCCCAGAAGAACTACGTCTACATCTACGACAAGGACGGTGTCGAGCTGCACTGCCTGACCAAGCACCGCGAGGTCACCCACATGGAGTTCCTCCCCTACCACTTCCTCCTCTGCACATTAGTGAGTACTGCGCCTGCCCCAATCATGTCCTTTCTGAATGCTAACGTTCGCAGGCGACAAATGGCTGGCTCAAGTACCAAGACACTTCGACAGGCCAGATTGTCACCGAGATGCCGACCAAGCTCGGCGCGCCGACCGCCCTCACACACAACCCCTACAACGCCATCCTCCACGCCGGCCACCAGAACGGCACTGTCACCCTCTGGTCGCCAAACTCGCACGAGGCCGTGGTCAAGCTGCTGGCTCACCGAGGGCCGGTTCGGTCTGCCGCCGTCGACAGGGAGGGGCGCTACATGGTGACAACGGGCCAGGATTGCAAGATGGCCGTCTGGGACATCCGCATGTTCAAGGAGGTGAACAGCTACTTCACGCGGGCGCCGGCCTCGTCCGTCTCAATATCCGACACGGGCTTGACAGCCGTCGGCTGGGGCACGTCGACGACCATCTGGAAGGGCCTGTTCTCCAAGCACACAGCCGTGCAGGAGAAGGTGCAGAGCCCCTACATGGCATGGGGCGGCGACGGCCAGCGCATCGAGAGGGTACGCTGGTGCCCATACGAGGATACGCTTGGCGTCGGCCACCATCAGGGCTTCTCGTCCATCATCGTACCGGGCGCCGGCGAGGCCAACTTTGACGCCCTCGAGGTCAACCCCTTCGAGACAGTCAAGCAGCGCCAGGAGGCCGAGGTCAAGAACCTGCTCAACAAGCTGCGTCCCGAGATGATCGCCCTGGACCCCAACTTCATCGGCAACCTAGACCTGCGCTCCGACAAGCAGCGCCAGGCCGACAGGGACCTCGACGCCAAACCCGTGGACATCGAGGAGGAGATTCGCAACCGCGCGAGGGGCAAGAACGGGGCGCTGTCCAAGTACTTGCGCAAGCAGAGGAAGAAGAACGTCATCGACGAGAAGCGGATGAAGGTCGACGAGATTTGGAACGAGCAGCGCAAGAAGCGCGAGGACAAGAACGAGGCCGCCGAGGCCGAGCTGGGTCCTGGCTTGTCGAGGTTCGCCCGGTAGGATCCGCTGGGGTTCGCTTGGGGGAACATGTAAGGTGGTGTCGTATACTGCATCTAGCTGGCGTTTGGACATGGGGGACAATGAGAATACCCAAGATACTCTTCATGAGACAAGTGTTGCATGAACTCGACGACGCTACCTGATGCCATGACAAGAATGCCCGAAACCGCCAGACAAAAAAACATGATTCTATACCCCGCCGGACGCCATTCATGTACGAGCAGACTTTTTTTTTCTTCTTGACCGCTGTTACCCCACCTCAGACACCGTCCCCGCTACAGCAGCTTCAGGTGCCCCGTGATGGTGTCGACAAGGCTCTTGGGCGCAGGGCCAACGCCCAGCACCGTCAGGCTGCCGGGGTCAATCTGAGTGCGGCCGGCATCCTGGATGACCTCGGCCGTAACACCGATGGCCCTGGCAGTAGAGCGCAGCGTCTTGAGCTCGTCCTGGCTCTTGGTCTGCACGGCGATCTTGGCCTGACCGTAACGCTCCCAGCGCGCGAGGATCTTGGCTTCCGGCGACGAGGGACCGTTCTTGGCGGCCGCGCTCGAGAGGGCCTTGTAGCACGCGAGAGTAGCGTGAGAGCACTGAGCAGCGATCTTGCCTGGGCCACGAAGACGCGTCAGTCACTGGTTCTAGGGGGGGAGGGGGGGGGGGNGCTTACCCTTGGTCATGCCCAGGTCTGTCCGCACAACGAGGACAAGTTTGCACTCCTCCTTTCCGGTGCCAGCTGTGATTGGCGCCATTTCCGTATCGTCCTCCGACTCACTCTGCTCTGCTGCGGGCTCAGGCTTGGGAGCCTCGACCTTGGGCTCGGGCTTCGCGGCCACAGGCTTCTTTGCGGGTGCCTTCTTCTCGGCCGGCGCCTTCCTCTGGCGGAGGCCGTCACGGCGGTCGGCGTCCAAGCCGTTGGCCCAGTTGGGCGCGTGGTCGAGGACTGTGTTGTCCTCGTCGATATCGGACTCATCGCTCTCGATGGGGTCATGGAGGGCGGCGTAGCGCGATGCCTTGAGCTCTGGCGAGATGAGGTAGCCGCGACTGGAGTAGAAGCCCATTCCAAAGCCCGTGAGGAGGGCGACGGTGCTCGTGATGATGACGACGTGGAGAGCGTCGGCCATGATTGCAGGGTGCGGGGCGCGAGTTGGAAAAGTTGGCTCCAGTTGTCGATTGCGCAGAGGTTGGCGAGCTGGAGAGAGTTGTCGTCGAGGTTGCTTCTGTCAAGTTCAGAACCGAATTTGTCAGTCCAGCAGCGTCCTTTCCGGCTTGCCATGACGCACGCACAGGCAGCGGATCTTCAGGGGTTGATGGCCGATTACAACAGGGTTTCGGGGCATTTCAGGGGGGAGATTTCGACATGCAGTGATGTGCCGATTATGAGAGCTTGAGACATCCGCACATGGGCGGGGCAGTCTGTCTCAGCGCCATCCGCTGGCACATCGGTGAATCGCAACGATTTCCAGGTTGTGTCATATTGTGTCTTTTCAGATCATATCAACTGGAAAATGGCGGAAGAACCGAAAGCTCTTATAGTGGCCCTCAGTGGCTGCTCATCCAGCGGCAAGACGACCCTTGCCCGCCTGTTGAGGGACATCTTTCCCAATACGTTCATCTTGCATGAAGATGACTTTTACAAAGAGGAGACCGAGTAAGCAGGCACTTGGATTCTTGAGGGTGTTTTTGACTGACGAAATATCAGGCTTCCCACGAAGAATGGCTTGCTAGACTGGGACTGCGCTGAGGCCATCTCTGTGCCGGACATGGCGAAGGCCTTGTCTCACATCCGATCCAAGGGCACCTTTCCAGTACGTCCAGTCTCGCGTGCCACCGACCACTCTTACTGACATAGCCTAGGACTTCGTTGATTCCAAGGAGGACCAAAACTCTGTCGGCTCATGCCCCGTCTCTGATGCTAAGATTGAGGCTCTGAAAGCAAAGGTCTCAGCCTGGGTTCAGCCCGGCTCACCCGGCCATGCCATTTTCAACGCCGGGCCCAAGCTCAACCTCTGCCTTTTTGACGGCTTTCTTCTGTACTGCGAGGAGATGCGGCCTGCCATGGAGCTCATTGACGTCAAGCTCTTCCTGACGGTGAGCTACGAGCGGGCCAAGTATCGTCGCGAGGCCAGGGACGGCTACGTCACGCTGGAGGGTTTCTGGAAGGATCCCCCAGGATATGTCGATGCCATCGTCTGGCCGAACTATGTCGAGGCACACCAGTGGCTGTTTGCAGACGGCGACGTTCAGGGGAGCCTGCGTGAGGATGTCCTGCGCAAGGAAGGAATCCTGGCGCAGGTTGGAAAGGGATTGGACGTCGACATGGAAACCACACTGGAGTGGGCAGTTGATGCGGTTATTCAGGAGTTGGGAAAGCGTTTCTTCCAGTAGTTGGGGGCATCGGTCTTGAAGTAAGAAGTTGGATGGATGGTTTATTTGAGATAGGTCAGCCAATGAACTTGACGGGACTACATGTTGTGAAACGTGACGAGGCAGCCGAGAGGAACCTCCAGAAACGACTCCTTGTGCAACCGGGCAGAAGAGGAGAACCGCTTGCGTGTAGGAACTTCGTTGCCATGTCGACGTTGAGGCCCTTCGTTGCGTCGCCCGTTTTCCTAGAGGAAAGAATAGCTTGAGCCCCAAACAGCACACGTCCATGTAGCACGCGACCGGCAATCTCGTTTTGCGACATTGAAGATCCCAGCCACGGCCAACGAACATGTTGTGATACAGCGTTATGCAAATTCGATATGCAATGCATAGCTTAGGTTTAACAGTCGCAACGTCGACAGCAGAGCCGCACCCATGTCGGAATATGAATTCGGTTATTTTGGCAGAATGGGTTCAGCGCGCGGGACATCAAACAAGTTCACGAGCGAAGAAATGTTGGCAGGTCATGGTTTTCCTCAACCTCATAGATCAAACGATCTCGGAAAAAAGGTGCGGAATATAACGCCTCCACCACGTCCAGTACTTCCAAGGCTCAGCGTTTGACCGCGAACCCGGTTTCCCAGACGGATGACTTGTTCTAGGATCTGTCGATTGGACGATTGACATCATTATAGCTGTGATGGCTCCTCAGGAGAAATCGAGCTGCCTCAGCTATCAACTCTGAACCCGCAAGCGGGCAGAGGACTGCTGGGCACAAATCCATGATGAGAAGAAGGGGAGAAGAAAAGAAGGCAGGAAAAATTCCAGTCAATATTTGTAGTACAGAGTGGGTCCCAAAAATCAGCTGGCTTATGTAAGGGGACGGGTGCCTGGGCCACCTGCCGCTGCACGATTTGACGGCAGTAGCGCGCTGCTGCTCCACAGGCAGATAGATGTAGCCCGTGCAGAGTCAAGGAGCATCTGGAACTTCCATATTCAACATCCAACAGCAGCAACATTGTCAGCACATCAATCGACATTCGAGGCTCTGTTTCAAATCGCACTCATCTACTTTCTGGAAATCGTCAAACAGCAAGACCCACAGGGCGCGCGCATCAAGATGGACGCCGCTACGATCGAGGAAACGAACAAGCTGCGCGCCTCCATGGGCCTGCCGCTGCTGCCAGTCCCAGGAGCCGCGCCGCAGCCTGTACAGGCCACAGAAGCCGACTCTGACGAATCCGACAACGATGGGGAGGAGGCCAGCACCATTGAGACCCGCGAGGCCAAGGCCTACGACAACTACAAAGCTATCCGCGACGCCGAGGAGGCAAAGCGGAAACGCGAAGCCAGAGCGGCCGCCGTCAAGAGGGAGCGCGACAACGCACAGCGCTTTGCTGCCTTGGAAGGCAAGGGTCTCGGTGAGGCAGAAGATGGGGGAGATGTCGATGCAAAGGCCTGGCTGAAGGCCTCCCGGAAGCGCCAGAAGCTCATCGACCAGAACCGGAAGCTTGAGGAGGAGCGCGAGGCCGCCGACGCTGCCGCAGCAGCAGCTCTTCAGTACACCTCCAAAGATCTTGCTGGCATTAAAGTCGCCCACGACATGTCCGACCTCCTCGGTGGCGACGACCAGATCCTGACCCTCAAGGACACAACAATCGACGAAAACGAGGAGGAGGGCGACGAACTGGAAAACCTAGACGCAAAGGCGCGAGAGTCGCTCAAGGAGAGACTCGAGCTCAAGAAGAAAAAGCCGGCATACAATGTTCACGACGACATGGAGGAAAGCGGCGAGCGTGGCCTACTGTCTCAATACGACGAAGAGATCTATGGAAAGAAGGGAAAGAAGTTCACACTAGATGGCTCGGGAGCCATCGCGGAGCTGTCTGACATTCTCGACGGAGACGCTCCCAAGCCAAAGCGGCTACAGGCCGTTACTCTTGACGACATCACCAAAGATGCGCCAATGTCGGACTATCTGGACGTATCCGAGATCAAGGTGAAGAAGCCCAAGAAGAAGAAGTCCAAGAACACACGCCAGAAGCCTGTGGACGAGGACGATGTCTTCCCCATACCCGAAGCGCCGGTGGAAGATGAGGCGATGGACGTCGACTTCGGCAACGGCGTCAATAACAAGAAGCGGAGGCTAGACGACGACGAACCCCTCGTGGATGATGACGACCTGCAAGCCTCGCTGGCCATTCAGCGCCGGAATGCCCTGAAGAAGCGGAAGAAGACGCGGCCCGAGGATATCGCCAGGCAACTCAAGGAACAAGCAGAGCAAGTCGAGCCAGAAACTAACGAAGGTGGCGTTGTGATTGACGACATTTCCGAATTCGTGTCTGGTCTGCGGAAACCCGAAGACGACGCCTCCAAGAAGGCAGCCAAACCCAAGCCCAAGGTGGAAGACTCGGTCACCGCAATGGACGACCAGTCGGATGACGACGGCGACCACGAGATGGCCGACGAGCCGTACGCGGAGACAGCCGAAGGACAGAAGGAGGAGTCGCCGAGCTTTGACACGATGGGCATCGACGAGGAGCGGACCATCGGACTCGGCATGGGCTCAACCTTGTCACTGCTGAAGGAGCGCGGGCTCCTACAGGACTCGCATGGCGCCGAGCTCAACGACCACCTTCGCAACAAGGCCGAGTTTGTGTCTCAGCTGCGGCGGATCGAGGGCGAGCAGGAGGAGCGGACCCGGCAGCAGCGTGAAAAGGACAGGCTGAGCGGGCGGTGGGACCGCATGTCGATCCGCGAGAGGGAGGAGTGGGCGCGGCAGCAAAACACGCACCGAGACCAGCAGCAGTCGCGTAACGTCGACGCGCTCTTCAAGGACAAGTACAAGCCCAACGTCGAGCTCAAGTACACGGACGAGCACGGGCGGTCACTCAACCAGAAGGAGGCCTTCAAGCACCTCAGCCACCAGTTCCACGGCAAGACGAGCGGCAAGGGCAAGACCGACAAACGGCTCAAGAAAATTGAGGCCGAGAAGAAGCGCGAGTCGGAGAGCTTCCTCGATTCGAGCCAGAACGCCACAAGCCAGAAGCGCAAGGAGGCTGGCGTGCGCCTGCAGTAGGCGTGCGCCGAGAGCGGGGGACGGACGATGAAGACTCAAAAGGTGCAATACCCTCAGACTACTAGTACCAAACATGGAGATTTTTGTTGACTGACACGATGAGCTCGCTAGAGAGAAGAAGAGGCCTTGGGGTGAGCGTCGGCCGCGTTCTGCCGCCGCCCCCGGCGCGGCTGCTGCTGGTGTCTGTCCACTACTTACGTGCATGTTCTAGGTCACTGCCAGACGGAGGCCTACGGTATCATATATGATGGCTCCAGGTGATGTTGTATGATGCTCGCTCGAATTGATGATGATTATGATCCTGAGGTGGTCGCTCTCTTGCGCCTATCCGTCTGGCCGCCGCCAGCTTTCGAGCTGCGATGTGTGTCGTCATGCTCGGGCCTCGCCTCACTTCTTCGCCGCATCCTTGCTCCCGTTGCTGCCTCCAGATGTCGACTTTGACGAAGACGAGTTGCTGCCGCTGCCGCCCTTCTTGGCACTGTCTGTGTACTTCTTGTTGAAAGCATCCTGGCGCACCAGGGCGGGCGTGCCCTTGCTGTTGTTTCCTGAGCTCCTGCGGGGGTTCATGATTGCGATTTTTTTGCGTAGTAGCCGTGTGATAATGATGTGTGTGTTTGGTAGTTTTTGTTTGTCGTTTGGTGGGGGAAGAGAATATCTCGAGAATCGCTGGTTATTTTATATCGCCTCCCCAGCATCGTAGGCTGGTGAGGTGAATGAGATGTTGTTCTGAATACTCATGGTGTTGGTGATTCACACAGCCGCCATTGTTCATTCTTACTCGGAGGAGAGAGAGACAACGGACGAATGTTCTGGACAGGGTGAATTGAAACAATGTTGTTTTGTTTTGTTCTTCTCTGCTTGGGGGGCGAAGCTTTCCAGGTCCCGCCTTGTCAGGTCCAGGTTGCTGCTGATGGATGGCCTTGTTCAGTGTCCCAGCACCAATCAAGTGTCGCGCCCGACGTGAATCTAGCGATACCCGCCTTGCTACGATCTGGGCTGTCCCAGTGGCAACCCCTCCCCTCCCCAGCCTCCTTCAATGTTAGGCAGCCCTCACAGCTAATGGTATCCCCCGGACAGGCGCTTATTGGTGATCCACTCATGACCCCTCTGCAGGACTAGGTATGGTGCCTTGCCGCCTCGTGAACCTCCAGATGACAGTGAGTGCAAAGAGCCAGAAGCTGATTCACGTGATGAGCATTCGCCGCGAGCGCCTGGGGCTATGGCGGTAGGGCGAAAAAGTTCCGGCGAGGCGGGATGCCATTGTCGGTGGTTGGTGGTTGTGGGTGTCGTCAGCCTGGGCTGCCTGAAGTCACCGAACATGAAGTGGTGGATGAGGCGGGCTCGACGGGGCGACAGTGGCTGATGAGAGTAGAAAGGCAAGCTGGACGCCTCATTCGTCGTACGAAGCACACCACATGTTCTGAATTGCAGGGATAATGCACAGAGCTATCCGTGTATCGAGGGAGAAGATCCAACTTGAAGGCCCCAGATGAGTGCGACTAGACCAGCCATTTCTAGGGATCTGCATCTCATCATGTCACGCCCACAGCACTGTCGAAGATTAGTTCACCAGGATCAATACTCAGAATGTGTCTGCTTGTCTATTAACCTAGGAAAAAGTCGTGGCATGCCTGTGCCTTGTAAACGCCACCCTGCTTCTAAACGCCAATGCCCAACCAAACCTATCAATGCCTACAGGCGAATATGCGCCCCTATGCCTCTTCCCGTGTACCATATCGTCTGCCTCCAGCTGCCGATCCGCACCGTCACGTTGGCAGCTGCGTCCAGCTTGAGCACGCCTCCCAGTGCCTTCTTGACGGCGTCATACCCGACCGAGCCTGCAGACCATTCCACTGGAAGCCGAGGCGTCTCGGTGGCCCCGGGAAACGCTGCAAACGGCACGTCGTAGTCGATGCGGCCTACAGGCTCTGTGTGGTTGTAGTATGCCGTGGCGTTGACCATCTCGACGTAAATCGTGTTGTACTTGAGGGGGGAGAGCAGCGTGAATGTGGCGGTTGACGAGAGGACGTGGAAAGTCGCGTCGCGAATAAAGTGATTGTTGTCCTCGTCCTCGCCAGGGAAATCGATGCGCGGCGCGGGCACTGTCAGGTTGACCTTTGACAGAGCTTCGCCTAACAGTGGAACGCTCGGGATGCTGTTGCGGTGGGCCTTTACGTCCACCGTGACATTGTAGCCAGACAAATACTGGGAAATAAGCTCGCTGCCAATCTTGGCACCGTGCTCGCCTGCCGCTGCCGGGCTCCAGACCGCCGTCACGAAGAGGTTGGTGTTGTTGCCCTTCGTGATGTTCATGTTCCTCGCGGTGGCGCTACCGAGAATTGAGCCGTTCTTCGCAATATTGATATTGATGTAGGGTATCCATGCTGTGTAAGATGTCGGGTTTGTGATGTTGACCAGTGCTTCCAGCTCAATCGAGCCTGGTGTGCTCCCCACCATCTTGACCTCGCCGATGCGAGGACTCAAGGTGGACAAGGCGCCACCCGGGAGGGCTGTGGAGGGGAGACACGTCAGCCACTGCTCGGCCATGGGGTCCCTGTTCGTCCAGAGCGCAAAGGCGTGACGAGGGACCGATCCGGGATGACGAACGGGATCAGAAGATTGACGGACGTTTTACCGGGACGCGTCCCTCGGCAGGGATGTCCTTGAAAACCAGGGGGCCGAGGGCGGTACGAAACTTGGTGTCAACCTTGGCGTCGACGTCCAGTATGACTGGCTTGTCGCCGAAGAACATCTCCTGCATCACCTCGGAGAGCACATCGCTGTCCGTAATGTTGAGCGGCACGTCCTCGACGCGAGACTGAATCTTGACAAGAGGCTCGCCCGTCCTCTCGTCCTTCAGCATGGTCGAGTTGGCCGGGTTCCACTGGTCGAGGAGCAGCGTGCCCATCTTTTGCTTCTTGTAGAAGACGTCGGCAAAAGCCCGGAGGTCGGTGACGTTGACCTCGAAGCCCATCTCCTTGGGCAGCGCCGCAAGCACTTCGATCGTGCCCGATACGCGTGGGTTGCCGTCATCATCAGGGTCGTCGGGATCGGCAAAGGGACTCGGCAGCTTGAAGTCGACGTCGCTCAGAGAGAACTCACGCACAAAGCTATCGAAGCCGTGCCCAGGGAACGACACGGGCACTGTCACTTGTGAGAGGATATCGCTGATCCACGCGGGCGTCTTGGACTCGGGCAGGCGCTTGCCACGAACATAGACGGTAGAGCCTTCGCCCTTCATGTACTGGTGAATGAGGTTGTCCAGCGGCGACGAGTCGTCGTTAGGGCACACCCTCGTGAGGGACTTGGGGATGCCCCTGATGAGACCCTGAGCATCGAGAACAACGTCCTCGTTGGGGCGGACAGTGACGTGTTTGGTAAGAACATCGGCAACACCAATGTAATGATCGGAGGGATCGCAGTTGGCCACGAGCACCTCGAAGCCCAGCTCGGGAATCTCTAGGCTCAGCGGGAAGCTGTTGAAGGCTGTGATGGAGATGTCGGCGCCGACGGCGCCCTTGCTGTCGCCGGGGGTCTCGACATCGTGGAGGTTCAGGCGCGTAATGTTGTAGCTCGGCAGGTCGGGAATCTCGTTGGCTGTAAGCAGCATTAGCACTAGTGTGTACGAGATCGGTCGAGGAGCCAGCCACAAGGATGGAAGAGGAGACGAGATGTATTAAAAGAGAATCTTCTCCCCAAAGTACAGCGATGAAAAGGAGCGGTAGAGAGATTGACCTTCGAGGACCAGCTTTTGCGCCACAGGGTGCGTTCCGAGGGGGAAGATGCCCGACTTGAGGGATATGTCCGCCTTGCCGAGGACCTCGAGCCGATCGAGGTTGCCCTCGAGCCACTGGTTCGCGATGGATCGGTAGGTGGATGCGTCGCCAGGCGACAGCTCAGCAACAAAGTCGATGAGGGTGCTGTGACCGTCGACAATGTTGATGACAAGGGGCGGGATGACGGCCGAGCCCAGCAGCGAGTTGTAGTGCTGTGGCGAGTAGACGCTGAGCTGTGTCTGTTCGGTGCCGAGCTTGCGCACGATCCAGGTCGAGAACCTGCCGAGGCGGCGCGAGTTGGGGTCCTTGACGCGTGAGCCGTCGAGGCGGAAGCTGGCCTGAATGCGAGCTCTGACGCCGTCGGTGGTTATGGACTCGAGTGACAGGCCAGTGGGTTCCAGGACGGCAGCCTCTTTGGCGTATTCCTCGACGGCGGAGGGCAGGAGGAAGACGAGCAGAATGATGCAGATTGCAATGACGATAAGGAATGAGATGGCGAGAATCGAAGGCCATCGCACCCTCTTCTTCTTCTTGGTCGGGGCAACGGAGTCGGCGTGCGCTGACGCGGCCTCGGCTTCTGTCTCGTTGGCGGGTTCGTCCAGGTCGCCGTCGTATCGAGGGGTGGCAGATGCCGTGGAGAGGAGGGGCGCCGTCTCGGACGCTTCTTCGTCTTCATCGGTGGCCCTCGCCTTGCCTTTCGGCACCAGCAGTGGCGATCTTTCTAGGCTCGCCATGATGTCGTTCGCGTCTATGTTGAATGTTGAAGCGGGGTGGGGGGAAGTCGAGTTACTGAGTCAAGACGGAATGATCAGTGAGTGTGGCGGTTGTTTTGGGCGTGGATGGGGATCCTCCCGCGATATATCGTTAGTTATGTTGCCCGATGCGCTGGTGACGACGGGAGGATGGGCGAGACTGGGAGGGTGGTGATGATGTCAAGAACAGGGTTTCGTCAGTTGGACGAGCTTCCAGGGACTGGATGGATGGATGGATGGATGGATGGATGGAACTGGGCGGGCGGGCGCAGCGCGATAACCGGGGACGTAGAGCGGGAGTTGGAGGGGGGCGATTGGCTTGGCTGCTTGCCCGAGGCTGGGCATTCTGCGGGTGCCCTGGAGAACTCCACGGGTCTGGGCTCCGCCGGCCATTGCACTCCGCCTGCAAGATTCCATCACCCGGCTGTTCCTGCACCGCCCGCCGCACCAGTCAGCGCCCGCTGGGGCCTGACAATCAGGTGCCTCACACAGCACCACCTGTGACAGGCTGGGGATTCCAGTGGGCCACCACGCTAGCACATAACAGGCGACCTCACCCAATCGGGTGCTGAGCCCTTGGCTGCTTTTACAGAACTCCCCATCGACCTCAACTGGCACCCCTAGTACTTCCAGCGAAAAGCTTCCCAGAAGCTGGTAGAGATCGACTGGAAACACTACAGGTTGTCCAAAAAACAACAGAGAGGGTGCAACTTGTAGTCAGAGCTTGACATGCAATGCAGAGAGCTCGTCTACTTGACTGGTACATAGACTCAGAGCGACAGCAGGTGTTGTCGACGATGAACCATCCACTGCGACAACTTGAACAGCGGTTTGTTTCCATGCGGTGCCAGAGGTAAGTAAAGTCGTCGGGGTACCCCAGTAGCTGCCGCTACTCCCCACGGGGCGTTGCAGTCAGTGTAGGCGCTGTATCAAATAGCAGTGAGAAAGTGGCCCGGCAAACGAGAGGCTGAAGCGAACCCCGTGCGAAGGCTTGAATGGCTTGTCAGAGAGAAATTCGAGAACGAAATATCCCTGTCGACAGACTGAGTTATTGGTTGCTTCAAATGGACGTGGTCCGTCTGAGGGTAACTTGAAGTGGATAGAAGGATACGAGAAAAGGCACAGTGCGTGCGCGGCCTCGGCCCAGGCCAGTCCAATTCTACGAGTAATGCCCGAATTGTCCATGCTCAGCCTGAGGACCCCTGAAGCTGAACAACGGGCTGCGCCGAGCCGCCCGCACCTTGGGGTCAGGTCCCGTGGCTACCGTGACCCTCCCTGCACAGATCACCTCACCATCGCCTGGATGATTCGTGTTTTCACTCTTTAGTCTTGTCTTCAACCCTCCTTCTCTGTCCACTCATTTGATTGCTGCGCGCCTTGAGAGATGAGAGGCCCTTTCGATTCCCTCACCCTGCTTCTCGCACTCGCGAGCACCGTGGCCCTTGCGCGCGACGTGCCGGAGAACCTTCAGAAGCTGGTTGACGATATTCGCGCCCAGGGCAAGTGCAACAACATCCTGGCCGACGGGTTCCACAGCAGTGATGGCGACAGCGGTGGTATGTTTGGCCCGAGATCCTTGCAGGATGCGCTTACTCACTACGTCCAGACTTTGCATACTGCGGCGACCACCTGAAGGAGTCGAGGATCATCTACTTGCAGGGCCAGAATGGGCAGTTTGTCAACATGGACATCGACTGTGACGGCGTGCAGGGCGGCCCGGCAGACGATGGCCGGTGCCAGAGTTCAAACGACACACAGTCCCAGACAACGTTCCAGTGGGATGTCGAGCACTACAACCGCGGCCAGAAGGACCTGGACGCCAACGTTCACCCATACGTCGTCTTCGGCAACGAGGGCGAGAAGCCCAACTGGCCAACCTTTGACCCCCAGAAGCACGGCATCGAGCCACTGAGCATCATTGCCGTCGTGTGCAACAACCAGTTGGTGAGTTTGGCCCCATACATAGCGCCTGTCGTGCCATCTGCCTAACCCCCCTCCCTCCGAATTCGCTAACGGGAGCCTGCAGGTCTACGGCATCTGGGGCGACACAAACGGCGATGACGGCGAGGAGGCCATGGTGGGCGAGGCGGCCATCTCGCTAGCCACAGCCTGCTTCGGAAACAGGATGAACGGAAACTTTGGCCACGACGCCAACGATGTCCTGTATATCGCCTTCCAGGGCAAGGACGCCGTGCCAGGGGCCAAGGGTGCCGCCTGGGATGCCACCTCTGCAGAGGCATTTGAGCAAAGCATCACCGAGCTGGGCGACAAGCTGGTTGAGCGCATCGGCGCCGGCAGCGCCTTTGCCCCGAGCAGATGGACGCTTGCCATTGCTGGGGGCGTTGGCATGGCACTGTTGTATTTTTGATTTTCATTCTCTCCCACGCCTTTTTGGCGACCCGGCTTCCCGGACTCCCCTTAACCTCATGCATTAAAGCGGCGGACGATGTAGACGGCCTCATATAGACTAGCTCGATTTGTAATACCCGCCATTTTTCTGGACTGACCCCCGGTCCACACGGTCCACTGCTGGCACGCTCGACGATCGATGGGCGAAACTTTGACTGTGGAATCATTGCGGTGACAGCTTCTGGACCCTCGAACTGTGAGTCAACCTAGGTGCATTGAGTCTTGACAATAAATTCGACTCTCAAGACGGCCTTTTTGTTCCTTTTGGATTGTTCATTGATACCCTTTCAGCTTCTACACTCCCTCCAGCTCTTCCTCCGACCTCGGACGCGACCTCTCACCGGCGCTTTCATTCACATTCACCATGAAGCAGACGACATTTCGGGTAGCCCGCCAGGCCTTCAATGGCTCCCAGGCCCGGTCATACTCGCAGTCGGCGGGACCTAGGCATCTGACCTCCATCAGCGACCTCACACCCACCGAGTTTGCCACCCTCGTTCGGAATGCCGCGGCCCACAAGAAGGCCGTCAAGGCTGGCCAGACCCCCCAGGCCCTCGCTGTGAGCCTCACCGGCAAGACCGTCGCCATGATGTTCAACAAGAGGAGTACCAGGACCCGCGTCTCCACGGAGGCTGCTGTCGCCCTTATGGGCGGTCATCCCATGTTCCTCGGCAAGGATGATATCCAGCTGGGCGTAAGTGTGACCTTGTCTCCCAAAGACCCGTTCTAACAGGAAACCCCAGGTCAACGAGTCTCTCTACGACACCTCCAAGGTCATCTCCTCAATGACCTCTTGCATGGTGGCCCGCGTCGGTCCCCACTCGGACATTGTCAACCTTGCGAAGGACTCGAGCGTGCCCGTCATCAACGCCCTCTCCAACGACTACCACCCCCTGCAGATCATCGCCGACTTCCTGACCATCCACGAGGCCTTCCCCGCTGCTTCGTCTAGCGGCGCCTCCCTCGGCGTCGAGGGCCTCAAGGTTGCCTGGGTCGGCGACTCCAACAACGTCCTCTTCGACCTCGCCATCGGATGCGTCAAGATGGGCGTGGACATTTCCGTCGCCTCGCCCGCTGGCTTTGGCATCCCCGACACCATGAGGGAGATCATCAATGCGGCGTCTGCCGGTGTCTCGTCCCCCGGCCGTCTGACCGAGACGACTGTGCCCGAGGAGGCCATTAGCAAAGCCGACATTCTGGTGACCGACACGTGGGTGTCCATGGGTCAGGAGGAGGAGACGCAGAGGCGCCTCAAGGCCTTTGCCGGCTACCAGATCACCAACGAGCTGGCGAAGCGTGGCGGTGCCAAGGAGGGATGGAAGTTCATGCACTGCCTGCCCCGCCACCAGGAGGAGGTCGCCGACGAGGTCTTCTACAGCGAGAGGTCGCTCGTCTTCCCCGAGGCCGAGAACCGCCTCTGGGCTGCCGTCTGTAAGTGTCACACGGTCTTTTCACATGATGCGACTTGCTAACGTGCTCGCCTAGCCGCCCTGGAGGCCTTTGTCGCCAATAAGGGCAAGATCTGAGGCTGAGTTGATGTCGGCCTCCGTCTGGGGAGGAGCCAATTTTCCTGTAATATTTCAATATTCCAAAATGTAGCAAGCCAGGTCACCGAAAAGCGCACACCACGGGGTGTCAATTGATCACATTTGAAGCAGCACATGACCGTAAAGTCTCCCTGTTCTGACCAACGCCAAGTGTCCGTCCACCTGCTCTTGATACAAAAATAAACACGCTTGCTTAGCCGGGGGGGAGCTGGCTGGCATCGACGACCTCGTCGGCCTCCTTGTGGATGGCCTCCTCCTGGCCGGCGGAAAGGGGGGTCCTGGGCAGGGCCATCAGACCGGTGCGGGCCGACTCGAGAATGCCGAAAGGCCCGATGAGCTTGAGGAAGGAGTCGATCCTCGACTGCTTGGCGGAGCTGGAGAAGAGAAAGAGTCAGTATTGACTATCGTTGGAATAAGGGGCCGGCCTCGGAACTCACATCTCGACAATGCAGCTGTTGGTGCTAATGTCCAGAACCTTGCCGCCAAACTGGTGGGCAAAGTAGGTGATGCTCTTGAGATGCTCGTGCTTGTGGCGGAGAGCCTCGCTCAGGGCAAGCTTGCTGGGGTGGAAGTCGTTGGCTGACTCCTCAAGGGTGCGCTCGGGCAGAGACTCGAAGTCGACCTCGCCGGCGGTCATCTCGCGGTGATGAGCCAGCAGCTCCTCGAAGTACTCGGGGCCGAGGATGTTGATCTTGGCAAGCAGCAGCTCACGCTGGACGAGAGCGGCGTTGGTGTAGTCAAGGACGGCCCAGACGGGGACGAGGTCCTCGAGCTGGCGGCGGGCCTGCTCGACAACGCCCTCCTGACCGGTGAGGACGATGGTCATGCGGGAGAGGTCCTCAACCTCTGTGCTGCAGACGACGAGCGAGTCGATGTTGAAGCCGCGGGCGGCCAGAATGCCGGAGACGCGAGACAGCACACCGGGCTCGTTCTGGACGAGGCAGTTGAGGATGTGGCGCCTGGCGGGGGTGACAGAGGGCGTGGGCATCTCGTAGAGGATGTTGGAGACGGCGGCCTGGGCGGACCAGGTAGGAGGCGCATTGTCGATGGGCAGAGGCGCAGAGCGACGGCGGAGGGCCTTGTAGGCGATGGCCGAGGTGGCCGAGCTGCTCCAGCGCTGCTGGCCGGCGGCGGCAAGCGTCGGGGCGCGCGCAGCCAGCCGAAGCGGCGTGGCGATGCAGCGAGACGCCATCTTTCGCCGTGTGTGTGTGTGTCGGTAGGATCGGCGGTCCTAGGTGTGATGCCTCGATAAGAGGGAGGGGAAAGGGGGGTGCAGGCGTTTCCTGCTGAGGTGTCGCTTGCTGCTCTGCTCCGGTGGTGTGTTTGTTGGGTGTGGTGTTGAAGGGGGTCGGAGCAGGATAGGACAGGGCCGGGAAAAATTGGGGGACCAGTCAATTGAAATGTTGGAGTCAGACCTCCGATGCATCGGAGGTCAGGGCCAAAGGGGACTCGTCAATTCCGTGTGCGGCGGTCAGGGATCTCGGTGCCGCGGTCGAGGTGGGATGCACGTGGCAGAAAATGGCCCAGGCTCGGCACTGCGGCCGTTGACGGGGGAGGCAAGCTGGGGAAGCTCGGTGAGACGGTGATCGACTGCCAGATAATTACTGATGTAACACAAGCAGATCTTAATGCTACTTTCTTATTGCCAGGCAACTTTTAAAGAACCAGTCTGTTGCTTGGACAGACATTAATGTATTACGGAAGAATACTATTTTCCACCTCAGGTAGGAGCCTGTTATTACCCTCCATCTACACGCCACCCCAGTCCAAGTCCCTTTTGGGGCTCTTGCCTCAGAGGAAGTAAGTTGAGAGAGTGATATTGACCTGCAAAAACATTTTCCTGCTCAACAATATCGAAGTCGTTTCCAGCAAACACCCTAGTCCGTGGCCACTCTTTGTTCCAGGCCACAACCCACAGTTAAAGCGGCGGCACACATCTCCCTGCAGCGCTAGAGCGCATCTGGCAAGCAGGAACGTCTGCGGCACCCCGTCTCCACCTTCCGAGCTTCTACGCTCTCTTCACCCGAACTTCCAAAAAGTTTCCACCACCTCTTCATCTCACATTCGAGATCGCCTCGTCGGATCCGCGCAACTGACACGTCGCGCCTACGACCTACGCACCCCACCCGACCAAACAATCCAACCGCTCCTTCCACGCACGATGGACGACTCTGATCGACGATCCGCAAAGCGCTCGCGCTTCGACCAGACTGAGCCTGAGCCTCGCAAGGCATCCCGCTTCGACAGACGCTCGCGTTCCCCGCCGCCCGCCAGGCGGTCCGAAGGTCGCGACCGCAGTCCTCTTGCTGCATCAGAGCCCAAGAAGCCCGCCGTTGATGCCGCTGCCGCCGCAGGTACATGCGCCTGTCCAGCCCCTCTTCCATCCCGTCCCGTCCCGCCTCGGCTGCAGATCAGATCTCGTCAGACAGACATGCTGACTGAACCCCTTCCTCTCTCTCTAGCCGCTGCTGCCGCGCGCATCAATGCCCAGCTCCAGGCCCGCAAGGGCATCCAGCATGTCGACGTCCCGCCCATCAAGTCGGCCACGCCCCCCGTCGGCTCGGGCTCCCCCGCCGCCGGCGCCGATACCATCAACGGCGAGATGTACGTGGCCGACGGCGACTACATTAAGGACATTGAAGTCAACGACCTGCGCAACCGATACCTCCTGACAAAGGGATCGACACAGAAGATGGTAAATACACCCTTGTGTGAATCGCACTGATACCATACCCCTGGCAGCTAGTAGCGCCTCTTCCAAGAGGCGTTCGCTTCTTCCCTCCTCCCATGTCCCCTATCCCCGGTTGCTTGTGTCGAGGGACTACTTGCTTACTGGGCCTGATAGCTCACACAGATTCCCCCTCTTCTGCATCTGCTGACGCCCGCTGCCTGAAATAGATCAAAGATGACACTGGTGCTGGTACGCAACGCCTCCCGGCCGCCGTTTTGGAACCGCGATTGTTAACATAGCAAGACGTCACCACACGAGGCAGCTACTATCCCGACAAGAGCATGGCGACCCCAGCGGTATGGCCCCTGGCTTTTTTGTTCAGGTACACTTCGAACTGACTGGTCCGACAGAACCCCCCGCTGTACCTTCACGTCACGAGCACCTCCAAGCAAGGGTTGGAGAAGGCCGTTGCAAAGATTGAAGAGCTGATGCAGCAGGAACTTCCCCAGCTGGTTGACGAGCGACGCTTCCGCCGCAGGGAACAGGAGACCGTTGAGCGCGACGAGTATGGCCGTGTAAGAACACCCTTGCTGTACTCATGACCACCTGGAAACTCACGAGACACAGCGGAAATGGCCCGAGGAGAAGATTCCCATCACCCTTGACCCACTGCCGGGTTTCAACCTGCGCGCGCAGGTCGTTGGTGCTGGCGGTGCCTACGTCAAGCACATCCAGCAGGAGACACAGTGTCGCGTGCAGATCAAGGGCCGCGGCTCCGGCTACTACGAGGCATCCACGAACAAGGAGAGTGAAGAGGACATGTTCCTGCACGTCGCGTGAGTGTTCCAGTCACCATAGACCCCGACCCGTCATGAAAGCTAACATCCCGCAGCGGACCCGATCCCGTCATGGTTGCCAAGGCCAAGGAGCTGTGCGAGGATCTCGTGGCCAACGTCAAGGAGCAATACGAAGATTTCAAGAACCGGCCGCCCCGTGGCTACGGAGGTGGCGGCGGTCACGGTGGCGGTGATCGTTACGGTGGCGGCGATCGTTATGGTGGCGGCGGAGGCGGTGGCGACCGGTATGGCGGCCGCCATTCGAATGACCACTCCCATCGGGATTCCCGCGACTCTCAGCAGGGCGGCTACGGAGGTGGTTCGCACGGCGGCAACTCCTACCAAGGTTACGGCGGCGGCGGTTACGGAGCCGGCCAGTCGGCCAGTCCAGCCCCAGCCCCAGCCCCAGCCCCAGCCGGTGTCCAGAGCCCGGCAGCGGCGACGACAGCGGGAGCAGACTATGCTGCGCAGTACGCACAGTACTACGGCGGCCAGGACCCATACGCTGCTTACGGCGGTTATGCCGCTTACGCTCAGATGTACCAACAGTACTACGCCGCCGCGCAACAGCAACAAGCTGGACCTCCAGGCGCGGCGCCTGGCGCAGGTGCACCCGGTGCACCTCCCCCTCCGCCGCCGAGCGAGGCAGCGCCGCCTCCGCCGCCTCCCAGCTCGGCACCTCCTCCTCCCCCGCCCTCTGGAGGCCCTTCTGGCATGGGTGGCTACGGCTCTGCGCCGCCCCCTCCCCCGCCCGGTCTGTGAAGGGGGCCGAGTGGAAGCTCTCTAAGGGCACATGGATGAGCCAGGCAGGACGGGGTGTATTAAATACAGGAGCAGCGGCTACGGTCATTGCATTGCCGTGCCTTGGTCAGGCGACAGACAGACATTGGGTGGCAGGATGGGAGTTCAAGTTGGTTCAGTACTGTTTCTATAATACACTTGTATTATACACATGCGGCTGGCATGTCGATGGTGTGAGGCCCTTCTTGTACGTGGACAACGTACTTCAAATGGTTGGTCCGCCATGTATGTTCTTGAAGCAGTCTTGCGGATGGCGCACTGTCACTGAGCAAGCGCCGGCGGCCGGGCCGGCGGTGATTTGGACGGAGCACCGGGGGACGGTGTCAAAGTGGGGCCTTGGAAGCCGAAGCTACCGGGCGGCGGGCAAATCAGGTACCGTGGCATCACTGCCCACACCTCCTGGAAGCTACTTCTTCGATTTGGCAATATCAACTGCCATATCAAAGGCAGCAAGGTCAATATCAGGTAGTCCGCCTGGCCCGAGAGCTACTTGACCGAGTATAAAGCCGATTACTCCGCCGCCGACCCCGGTTGATGGGTCAGACGAAGGTCGGCGCACTTCCTTGGCTGGCAGGATGACGGCGGGGTTACTGCACCTGCATATCACTGCCGAGCTTTTCATCTTGGCCGATCTTGCACAAGTTTGTGCGAGGGGCGATACAGTGGCTGCATCTTGCTGAGCAGTCAATGCCGGTCCTATGGATCACCTGGCTTCAGCCCAAGAACCTGTCGCTGGAACGCAGGCCAGTACATCTCTTCTAGAGGTTACAAGGTATCAGAGAGACAAGATGATCTTGGGGATGCCATCCTCGGTTCCGTGATGCCGAGGGTCGACTCAGACTACAGGGTCGACAGCCCAGGACGCGAACCGGGGCTCATTTTTGGCGGAGTCACGGCCGCGTGGAAAACCCCGAGAGCTCCGTAAGCCCGGACTCCGAGGAGAGATGGGTTGCCCCAGGCGGTGTCTGAGCGAAGTCCTCACGTAAGAGATCGCCGTTGTGTGGCCCGCCGGTGAATTGAACCTCGACAGATAGGCTGATAGGCCGGTGGTATAGACTACCTGTGTCTGTATGATTGATGTACATTGATGGTCTGAGGAGGCACGCATGCTCGATGGTTTGCTGGGCGTCTGGGCGCTCGTCATCAAAGCCGACACGGTAGTTGATCCTGCGGGACGCAGCGTCGATTCTGAGTTCTGGTAGGATCGCAACATGCCGGAGACAGGGGCACGAGGGGGTTCAAGACCGGATCAGATAAGAGTGTGCTTGCTCACTCGTCGTTTCTACCTCCTCAAGTCTCTAAAGATGTATGTAGGATTCAGGGCTCCCAGCTGCACGAGAGCGAGCGGACCAACCACCTCATTCGATACACATTCCATACATAAACTGCCGTCGCTACGGCACTGCCTCTGGCTGTTTAAACGACGTCCCAAGAGACTACGATGCAGCCGTCGGCCAATCAGCAGACCATTGTGTCCTTAAAGTAAGGTAGGTAAGCTTCAATTCCGACCCAATGTAACATTTATGCTTATGTTGTCAGAGTAGCATTGCAGCCCACTAGACATCTGTCCCGCAAGTCTATCCAGTAAACCTGCATGCAGATCTCGAGAGGAACTCATCCGAGCGACCCAATCACCATTTGGCCCAGCTCAACAACGCCCACAGACTACCCTGTTTGGGCAGGACAGAGCCGTGGTCACATAGCCCTCTGCATATCCGTCTGACACTTGACCCCGTCATCATCACTCGAGTCTGAAGGAAACTCCCGCGAGAGGTTCCCAGAACAGCTAAACCGGCCGGGAATCCCCTCTTGTGGAGAGCTCCAAGAGCCAGTGCCTCCTTGGTAAATAAGCGGCCAAGAACTTCAACCTACTGAGGCGCACCAAGGATCACCGCCTGGCTGAGAAGCATTGCCACTTGATGCGACGTGAAGTCATGCCCAGATCCGTTGGTAGCGCAGCATCGCTTGTAGAGAATTGTTGCCTAACACGGTAGATTCCGTCGAGACTCTGATATCCACGAGTCCAGGAGCCCGACGTGCTCGAAGTATAAAAAGGGGCAGTCTCGCACTCGTTTTGACACAGAGCTCAAAGCAAGTCATCTCATCGATCTCTTACCTGCAACAACTTCCTGATCCCCAATCTTCATCATGCTTCCTTCACTTGCTCTCGCTTCTTTCGGCGCCGCTGTTGTAAGCCCACAAGCTCTTCCCCAAACATATGCTCATGAGCTAACCTCTATTTCAGGCCCTTGCGGCGGTGGTCCCCGATGAGAACGGGTGGTACATTCGCCGTGCCGAGGACATGCACCTCGAGGATCTGCCCATCGTCGACCTCGAGGTAACCGATGAGAGGTTCGAGGGGATGACCTTCACTGGCACCGCAGAGTCCATCTACCACGAGATGAAGGGTCTCAAGCCTGAGCTGTTCGAGAACGAGATCACGACTCTTGACCTTGAGAACACCCTTGGAAAGCGTCAGTCGGTAAGTATTTGCATCCTCGACGCTGTGGCAAGCAAGGAATAACCAGTCACTAATGGCGTGAAAGCTCAACTGCAACTGGTACAATGGAATCAACGACCGTGTTCCCCAATGGAACAACTGCATCGATGGGCTGACCTATCTGATGAACCTCGGCACGTCCTGGTGCGGTGTCAATGCCTCTCCCGCGTGTGCTCGCGTCAGTTGCTCCCACAGCTGCGGTATCTTCCTGTGCAACAAGGTGAGCAAAGATCTCAAGTCCCTGGATTGCTTGGAGTATTTCTGACATGCCATGCAGCTCGGCAACCATCTCCAGGTTCACTGCGGAGACATCCCCCGTGACGTGAATGCCATCGGCAGCAACTGTATGGACGGCGTTGGCCGCTTCTCGGGGGCCAGGGATTTCTCATCCCACTTTATCGGTGTCCGGAGGCAGAGCTGCTAGGTGCTGTCTTGTACAGACTTGACGCCAGCCATCCAAAGGCACAAGGTTTATATTCTCACGTCACATTCCTCCAGGTCCGAGGTTCTCGTCGTCCTGGGAGGAGATGAGATGGTTCTCTTCAGCTTGCCGACCCTACTCGCCATTCGTTCTGTCTCGACATCCAGTTCCGGCTTCACATTCGTTTGCGTCCGTAGCTCACCCTGGCACATCAGAGCCAATTCCACCATCTGGCTTGGTGGAAAAGTGTTGGATGATCATGAAAGTACACTACCAATCAAATGAAATAGTAAAGTTCCTCTCGCGAACACCGTGCAAACATGGAGATACATGGGTCGGCCTCGTCATGCTACGACTCTGTGACCTGGCAGAGCCCTGCCCACCTACGCGCAGTCCCGAGATACCTTGATCTCGGCAGTACTCCTCGATTACGCAGATATCGCTTACGGCAACCTGATGTATGGGTGAAAAGGGAATGTCTTTGTCGGTGTAGACTAGGCCCCATTGATCACTTGATGTTACTGCCACGAAGACAGCTTATAGAGACTGCGCGGTAAAACTCGACGAACAGGCTTAAGGGGCCTTGCCAGAGAAGTGTCAGGTAGTCCGCACGTAACGAAATGGGGGTGACGATGCTGGCTCACCGGAGAGTACCTGTAGGAGTGTGGTTCAGGGGAATGTTCTTGCATATCCTTTAGCATCCGTGTCCGCATTCGATAATCTAGCGGAGGAGGATAATTGAAAGAGGACTTCAAGTTTCAGAGAAGGTCCAGTTAGAGAGCATCACTGTTGCCAGGTAGTGCGAGGACAGGATTGTCGCTGTGGACGACCCCCAAGGACTGGAGATGGGCAACGGCACTGCGCACACGTCAGCAATATCTCCTTGTCGACGTGTCTGCCGATGTCGGTCTTGGTGAAGGCCAGAGGCAAAACGCACGAATCACACAGCTAGGTTTAGTCGCGAGTCTCATTGAGCAGTCCAGCATGGAAAGCATCGGTTGCGTTGCACCCAGGCCCCGGAACTTGTATCCTTGGAGGGTGCCAGCCAGAGACGTGCCACGGTCTGCCCGGTTTGTCCTCGGTGTCGAAACAACAGGAGCAAGCCACGATTGGGAGCTTGCATCCTCGGCCCGGTGCCCTCTACTTGCAACGGACCTCCCTGCTACAATCCGCAGAGTGAGAAGTGACGGGAACAATCAGGACCTCGCCAACATGCCACGCCCAAATCACAGATCTGCCACAACAGGGTCTCTGAGATTACCATCCAGACAGGAAGAAAAGGGTGTGCTGACACGGAATTTCAGCACCTCAGTCGGCGAACATATTCCCCCTATCCATACTCACGGCAGGTGCCCAAGATAGCAAAAAGACCAGTCCGGACCAAGATCCTCCCGTCACGTCGTACAGCACCAAGCCACTGCAACCTTGCGAATACACTTGCATGCAACGAGCATGTCCTCGTGGCGCTCCTCCAGGGCATGGGCACGATGTTACCTCGCCCTGCCGCTTGCCTTGGGGCTGTTTCAGACCAGGCTGCACGCAGACCAGCCTCGATATCGATCTCGCAAGACATCAGGGGGTAAGCATCATGGGAAATAAGGCCGGATGTACCACGGCCCAGGTCTGGTATGGTAGGACAATTCCAAGATGACGCATAGACATGGCGTTCTTGGTACATCTGCATCGCATTGCTTGTCCCAAGAGTGGAAGACCCATGGGTCGTTCGATCAGCCGTACAGCGCAAGATCTGTCCAGGGTGAGGTGTCGTCGACCCTGTCCTATCTCCAATCTCGAGGCCGTCGAGTCTAGGCACCATCAGAAGTGCCC
>JACAFV010000098.1:0-78794 GCA_014635975.1 Plectosphaerella sp. P0831
CCCCCCCTACCAACCTGGCCGCCGACTTGCAACGCCAACCGTCGCTTCTCATCAGCTCGGCCAAATAACCCGCATCCACCTCTACCCGCTCAACTCCAGTTCAGCACGCCACGGGGCACGGGTGCTCTAAATTCCTTGGTTGCCAGCACCCTCACACGCTCTCTCTCACGGCACGCCCTGGCGCCCTCATACCTTCACGCCCCCCCTTCTGTCCTGTCTACCCATCCATCACCCCCCCTCGCACCGCCCACTTGGTGCCGGCCTGCGTACCTGCTTGCATACGGGGGAGTCGGCTCGTCTGCGAGGTCAACCCAGACGAACGAAATTCCTCACGTTGCGGTCCCTCTTGCATACTTCTAGACCTCGCCACCCCGAACCCTAATTTGGGCGCAAGTCCCGTCCTTCTCCTACGCACGGTCAACCAACAGCCAAAGGAGAGCCAGCCAGAACAGCACGAGCACTCAGCGGCCCCTCTTTCGCCTGCCTCCCTGCAGCATATCATATCACAACATCTGTGCCAACTTGGTCCCTTGGAGAAAAGGGCCATTCTTGAAATTTTTTCTCTCGTACTCCCTCAGCAAGACCCTACAAAACACTCAGGCTACCTCGGACAGCATTTTTCGACAAGACCAGCTCGCCTTGTCTCGCCTCTTGAAGCGCACGACTCGACTTTCATCGTCACAAGGTCCCGGCCGACTCGCGTCCCCGTCGCACATCACATCCCCCTCTGCCCCCCTCCGGGCCCTCCCCCCTCCCCCAACCCCAAACCCTTCCGGGCACCTTGATAGCGACCAGTGACCGCACCCACAGCGGTCGAACCCCGCTATCCCTCCACTAATAGTGCGACGATCCTTCCGGCCCTCCGTGTCGCCCGCCCGCCGAACATCAGTCCCCCCCCTTCCTCCCATCCATCCTAGGCTTACCTTACCACCCCCCACCGTCTACCGTCCCGCCCCGGCGCGCCTGTTTATACTTAACGCCTGCCGGCCCCCCCAGACTTTCAAGCTGGCCAACCCCCAACTACACCAGGCCGACGGCCATACCTCGAAACCAATGCACCACCAACGAAGAAAGTCCGGTCATGGCTCTGCCAACACATCCATGACCGATGTCCGCAAGGCTGTCACCGCCACTGATCCGTCCCGCTACAAGAGGCCCTCGATGAACCGCAGGACCACGCCCGTCTCGACACAGAAGCCCGGGAGGAAGACACGGGATCGGGAACGGGATGCTCAGGACGCCTGGGCTGACGAGAGGGAAAGCTTCCCCCAGTTCTGGTATGTTCCCCTTTCACCTCGGATCTATCCTATCCCCAACCCCAAATCCCCTGCCCATTACCCCAGCATGTTTGCTTTTTTCCTGCTGCCTCTGCCCACCCCAACGCCCCGCGTTTCCTCCCTTGGTGCTGTCAGAGCTTGCTGGAGCTCTAGGCTGCGCTGAGACGATGGATGGGCCTCCGGGTGCGGAGGGCGAGTCTCCTCCCGGTGACCGGCTGCTACCCCCCGCGTCGATGCCCGCCGTCGCCTGCTTTGCAATCCTCCGGGCGTCCTGCAGTGGAACTTCCAAAACAGGCCGGCTGCATCTCCCAAGACACACGACGCCCCAATCACCGGCCTCGTGCGCTGCCCTTCCTCGTCCGCCTCCCCTCCTGATATCGTTCCTGCATCGGCCGTCCCAGACATGGCTGCTAACGGCACATCTCACAGCATGACCTGCGAGAAGCAATTCATCCCGCATGACGAGGCTTCGCTCTACTGCTCCGAGACGTGAGTCCCCCCTTTCTCCCCTCCTATCTCGGCATGCCAGGCCCTCATGCTCACACCCGATCAGGTGCCGCATGTACGACCACAGTCCCACAGGTTTCGATGGCCACTCGGGAGCGGGCTCCTACCTCTCCAACGCACACCCCATCTACGCCTCGGAGTACAGCGAGCCGAGAGACATTATCCCGCGCGCCTCGCCCTCGCGGCCGAGCTCGCACTACTACTCTACATCTGCGGGGCTCGAAGAGCCCACGAGCCCATACCACTCATCGGCCATGTCGGCGTTGCGCTCGCTCACAGTGCATCCCCCCAGCCCGCCTTCGCCTACGGGACCTCAGTCGAGCCTCTGGCCATTCTCCAAGAGCGCTGCGACAAGCCCCGCTGGCTCGTACAACAAGGGCGGCAACTCGGGCTTCTTCCCTTCCACATACGATGGATACTCGGGGTACTACAATTACACCAACGGCATGGACCGCCCCTTGCCGACCCGGAACCCCAGTGGCTACTCACGGCCCAAGAGCATCGAGCTTGTTACACCACTCATCGGTCGTTAGAGAGGCAGTCATTCTTCCACTGCATCTTCCATCGACTCTGCCCTGAAACGAACTCTCGGCGTCCGAGGCGGACCCGGTCAGCTGAAAGGGTCCCCCTCTGAAAGAATGGCCCGAACGGCATTGCCTGCGACCAACGGACAGGGGGACCCGGGAAAATCTCCTGCTGCCCTCGCTGGGGTACGAAAAACAATTTTCGGGCCCCCCTCTTCCCCCCCGAGCCCCCGCTCAATCTGCCCCAGCAAATTCCTCGGCACGGGCGGGGTCGGCGGACCCCCGGATGATGGCCCCAGGGGGCGCTGAGCTGGAGAACGTGGGGCGCTTGGTCTGGTGCAACGTGAACGCAACCTCAGGCCCCCGAACACGACCAATCCGGCACAGAGCCTGCCTGTCTCCCACGCCATCCCATCCAGCCAACTCATCCTCCGCGCGCCGTCCCCCCTTCTAGCGCCTTCCGCTACGTTATCAGCGCGGGCAGTTGCAGAGATTGCACCCCACGGGGGCCATGCACGCCGTCTCACCTCACTCCCACCCCCTCTTCACACTTTGGGGGAGCTGTCGGGAGCCGGCGGCGCCCAGTTTCTCTGCCAAGAATTTTTCCCCCTCGCTCGGCCGCTTGGGGCGTGGTCATGTGAGCGAGCGCATTGCATTGCCAGCCATTCCAATTTCATACATCACATCTGGGCGCACGAGTTGCATCGCATCGCATGGGGGATCCGGGGGGTGCTACCGTGCCACTGGATCCCGCCGCCAGCCTCTCTTCCACTTATTTATTTCTCATTTCTGTCTCTCTGCACGAATGTATGTACTGAACACGGGGGGAGGCACGCCGCGGCGACTCACCCCCACACGCATGGGAAGGACATGGAGTTTTATTTCATACTCGACGTGGACTAGGACGTCTTTCCTGGTCGGCGAGTTGGGATCCCACGCATCGCGGGGGATGGAGGCGTTCAACCTTTTGTGGCATTTACACACATCATCATCATGTGTTCCATCACGTCATCACACATTTTGAGACCAGCATACCTGGGAGAGTCTCGGGAGAGAGAGGGGAAGGGGGCAAGCTGCATCGTTCCTCCGCGGAGGACGAGTGTGCGCCCCCCTCACCCCTGGAATGCATCGGGAACGGTCACGGGATACCTATTTATTTTAGCCATACACCGCATCAATAATCACACAGCATGTACGATACCACCTCGCAGCCGTATCCTTGGTCCGTGTGTCTGGTGTCTGACGGGGGGCCGGCGTCCTGGTACATCACCGTACATTGCATTGGTGCGCCTGACGCCATCTCATCCCCCTTTATTTTCCTTACCCCGGGTTTCCCCAGACCGGGCCTTCCCCAGACTTTGGCTCGGCAAGGGGTGTGTCCGGGCGGGCGTGGCTACCCCGCCTGTGTTGGACAACGGAGAGGAGGTGCCGAGGGAGGAGGTCTGAGGGGAGAGGGGGAACAGGGAAGATAGGGGGAGCTAGACCCCGGGTGAGGCAAGCAAAAAGGTAAGTGGTTGATTGAGGCTCCCTTTCGTGGGGTGCGATTCGGAAAGTTCGGACGAGAACGAGTCGTGTTCGCCCCTGGGGAGAAGAGGCGGTGTGACATCGCGTGCACTGCCTTCGTCGTGATCAGCGGGGGCCGGCACTTGAGGAGGACGGCGAGTCGTCGATGGGCTTTGGGTGTTTGAGATGTTGCCGTCGAGGAATGCCATGTCAGACATGTCCGTTTGGGCTTTGCGTCGTGACCCCTGGGATCCCTCGAGTGTCGTCGAAAGAGAGCCCGCCCAGAAGTCTGGTCCAAACCTTGAAGTCCGTTGGCGTCGCGCGGCCCGGACTTGTGGCGCCAGAGAGTCAGGACGAACAGAGAGGGTGGAGGCAGATGGTGGAAGGAAAATGGAGGGGTATAATCGTTCTATGGTTGCTAAAGTGTACAAAGTCTAACGCATTTATCGAAGAAAAGCAGATGCTCGCCATGGCCTCTGATGCCGTCGCTGTGATGCAGGAATGTCAAGAGAGAAAGCAAATCCGCCCCTTATTTCGTCGCCTTTGTTCGCCCGGACCGCCTAACTCGCTGGGCTGCGGGCGAAGGCTCAGGCCTGGACGGTTCCTCTTCGACAACATCGACGCTCAGGATGATACTGTCCTCATGCTCGCGCTCGACGCCGAGAAATGACCGCGCTCCGTCAATGTCGCCCCCCGCGTCGCCCATGACCTGCTCCTCGCTCACCCAGCCGGCTTCGAGGGCGAAGCGTACAACGTCAGCGGCACATGCGAAGACGGGTGTGCCGGGCTTCGCGTCCGGGTCGAGATGGCGCCATAGCTCGGCCGTGTCACGGCGCCAGCGGGCAGCCTCGGCGGCGGGGCCGGAGAAGTGTGTCAGGGCGTATTGGTAGATGTACGCGAGCCAGAGGACGTTTGTGTAGGATGCCGAGACGGACCACGACACGGGTCCGGGGGAAGGAGTTAGAGAAGTGCCTTTGGGGAGTTTGACGGGTTGGTAGGGTGTGCGGTGGGAGGAAGGGGGGAGACATTTGCGGGAGGTGCCGCCGGAGAGGAGGAAGGAGCGCATTTGGCGGTAGACTTTGCATTGGTCTGCGTGGGTGCTGGTGAAGATGCTCAGGTCTTTTTCGAGGTCGAGGGCGACGATTTCGGGGTCGGTGGTGGAGAGGAGGGAGTCGTCTTCGTCTGTGAGGGGTTCCTCGGCGCGAGAGAGGCCGTAGTCGAGGATGGTGATGTCGAGACCTGAGTAGCCGAAGGACGGGCCTGGACGGGAGGGGTTCCTTGTGCGTGGTTTGGTGACTTGTCTGATGCAGAGGTTTCCTTCGTGGAGGTCACGGTGCTGGGATAGTTAGTCGATGTGCTGACATGTTTCTGAACGGTGGGCTCACCTCGAATGCAATCAGGTCTTCTGCCCTCGCCAGCGCAACGGCGACGAGGAAGAAGATATCCCACAACTGCTCCCCCGTGGTAACCTCAAAATCCTCCAACGCAACACCAGCATCCCCCAGCTCAACGACCAAGAACCGCGTCCCGTCGAGATACCGGCTCGGACTTGGGTAGAACTGCAACCGATCCGGATCCTGGCGCCTCATCCGCTTCTGGAACGCCTGATGAGTCTCGAGCAACGTCTTTGGCGCGCGTCCCTCGACAATGTAGCGCTCCTTGTAGATGACGAAGCCCGGAATATCAGCGAGCCACTCGGAGATGCGCAGCTCGCCTTGGAGATCCGTCTGAGCGTGGGGTTCCTCGTCGACCAGACCAGAGCGGACTTGGGCTTTTGTCTGGGGTTTGAGGGGGGAAGGGAGGCGTATGCATTTGATGATCGAGGTGCCGCGGGCGTTGCGGACGCGGTAGACTTCGGCGTAGGAGGCCTCGGCGATTTTGGTGATGGTATCGCCTGGGGGGCAGACGTCGTGCCATGTGAGGACGCGGAGGCCGGCGTCTGAGGTTGTCTCCTGGGTGGTGGTGGTGGTGACTGGGAGCTTCTTGACAGACTCGATGATGGAAGTTCTTTTCGTGACTGGCGTTGGAGCCAGATGCGCGTCGTGAAGGGCGATTTCATCCACATCGTCGGCGAGGATGACAATCTCCGGGTCATCCTTCTCATCGGCGTGCTCCTCATCATCCTCCACATGCTGCTCTGGTGCAGACGACCCCGTCGTCGTGCCCGACTCATCTCCAATCTCGACCAAATCAAGCTGCTTCTCCAACTGTCGAATAATGCTGTCGTCATCCTCGTCTATCGTGAACTGGTCCGTCGGTGATGATGGTGGTCTCCGGATGGGGCTCTGCGGTAGCTCCATCAGAGCCGGCCTCGTCCTCGTGGACCGGCCATATGTCCGCTGCGAGAGCGCTCTAGGCATCGTGAGGGCATCCGAGGGTCGATTTTGAGCGAGTGCGTGTATAGAGGGTGGAATGTATCTATCAATTTTGTCTTTGCGTGTGGTGTTTCCCCGTCTCATAACGTCGCGTCGTGGACAAGATTCAATTCATGCGTCACCGTCACTCACAGTTGACATTCGTCGCCCGGAGCAACCGGCTACAAGAAACGCCGAGCGCCGATACTTCCATGCTGGAAGCCCCATAATTCCCCCGCTGGTCCAGGTGGTCCAGGCTCCCCGCAGGAAGCGCGTGAGTGGCTGGAAAGCTCGCCAATTGCGGACATGGACGTGGGGCCACTAATTATGTGATTTCCAAAGACACCTCCGCAAAACCGTCCCCCGACTTCCAACCGCATCGTGCAGCCAGACCTCCGCTTCAACCTGGGGAGAGCTTCCACTGTACGACCACCCAACCCCTCCTCCTCCCCCTTTCCCCTGGCACATCTCTGGTACTGGAATCATGGGTTTCTTTGGCGGCAAGGCGGCGGAAACGCCAATTGCTGGTGGTGACTCGGGTAAGTCCCCTCCCAATTGATGCACAAAGACGCAAAGCCCCTCCCCCTTTTGCTCGCCACGTAGCTAACTCCCTCTCCTCCCCCAGACTTCGCAGATGTTGTCGAAGCTCCCGAGCCCGTTCCCATTGATACCGTCGACCCCCAGGCCAACACGTTCACCGGCCCCGCCTCGGCGCCCAGCAATGTGCCCTTTGGACGGTGGTGGGCGATCCACGAGCGCCACTCTCTCGACGAGTTCAAGTTGGAGGGCGCCATCATCGCCATCAGCTTGGTCGTCTTCCTCATCCATCTTGTTGGCGCCTCCATGAACCGCAAGAAGGCCAAGAAGTGGGCTGTCGCACACGCGCCCGTCCTCCGCTCCGAGTTCGCCTCCGTCGGCTTCAACGCGCGCCCCACGCCCGACGCCGCCCCGGCCGCTGAACAGAGCATCCGCGAAAAGTCGCTGTTCGAGTTCTCCTCGTACGCCACCGGCCGCCAGAACGTCGCCTTTGTCGATGTCGACCTCACCCTCATCAAGCGCTTCAACCCCATGATCTCCATCTCCGAGACCGTCATCGGCTTCTTCTGGGAGTCCAACCCTACCCCCCGCGACTTCATGGACGCCACTATCTTCCCCTTTGACGGCAAGGAGTCGCTCAGCGTTCCCGCTGCCCCCGGCGCCCACGAGCTTCGCAGCAAGGACAACAAGAGCACCTACGACGGTTTCGTCTGGGCCATTGTCGCAAAGGAGCGCATGAAGCAGACCCGCGAGGACCGCTACGACCTTTCCCTCACCTTCACCAAGGACCACGCCAAGCTCCCCAACTGGCTCTCCGTCATGAGCGAGAGCGCCGAGATCACCGACCTCCTCCTGACCCCTGAGATCATCAAGGCCGTCGAGGAGGCTGGCGACAACTTTGACTACCTCATCATCTCTGACCAGCCTGTTGAGAAGCCCAGGACGTACGTACCATATCTGTCCCTCGATAATTCCCTAGCTAACCCTTCCAGTCTCGAGGAGGCCAACAACTCCCGCAAGCGCGTCTTCCTCCGCTACGGCCTCCCCAGCAACAACGACTACTCCAAGCTCACCCCCCTCTTCGACTACGCCGTCCGCCTCCCCGACACCCTCGTCTCCGTCGGCAAGCTCCGCCCCGAAATCACCCGCAAGCTCAACAAGGTCCGCGACGAGCAGTCGTCCCAGCTCCGCAAGGAGGCCGACGCCCTTGTCGCCGAGGAGCGCGCCGCCGAGCGCGAGCGTGCCAAGAAGGCCAAGCGCGACCAGGAGCTCGCCGGCCTCGACGCAAAGGCCCAGAAGAAGTTCCTCGACAAGGAGCGCGAGAAGGAGCAGAAGAAGATGGCCAAGAAGCAGACCATGCGCGGTTAAGCAAGGCTGTCCTCTGCCCCTCTTCTCGAACTCGCCCTCAAACCTGTTACGTATATTGTTTGTAATTATGGGGGCTGTCGTCTTTCGTACGGTTACAAAAATGCGAGCAGCGGGAGGCACGAGCAGGCGCACGGCGGGCGTCTCGTGAGTTATATGTACATTTGTATATCCAGAGAATACCAATTTCAAGTTTCGGTCTTCAATTCTATCATTTGTCTGTTTGATGCTAGTTACTCGGCCTTTGCGAGCAGCTCTTCGACCCGCTTGACCTTGTCCTCGAAGCCTTGCTTCTTGTCCGTCCGCGTGCCGACGCGCATCGAGGTCTGAATGCGAACCACGTTGCGCTGGTGGACGAGAGAGTGCGCCTGGCCGATGACCTTGAAGACATCGTCCCAGCTGCCCTCTGACGTGCCCGCGAGTCAGCCCGTCTGCGGGGAAAGCCATGGTGGCAGAGCTACGTACCGACTGTTGTTCCTGCCGAGTGCATGTGGTACTTGAGTCCGCTGGCCTTGAGCAGCTTCTGGACCTCGGCGACCTCCTCAGCTACCGAGGGGTGTGCGGTGCCGACCTGCTTGGGTGTTAGTGAGGGGTTGAGTACCGAGGAGGGTGACGGACCGGCACGAGGCAGAAATCGGCGTAGCACGTCGGAGGGGTTGGGATGCTGGAGTAGTCGGTCGACATTTTGAGGGTGCTAAGTTTCAGCGAGAGTCCTTGGTTCTGCGATGGCGAGTGATGAGTGGGGGAAGAGCGGCCTTTACGTGGAGGTGTGAGGTGGTGGTGAAGCTGTACCAGTAGATGACTCATCAACATTCTGAGACTTCTGTCGCCGTCACACGACGGCATCACCACACTCATTCCATCCTTCAACACCAGGGACATACTACCTGATTCACCTATCCTTCAGGACGCGGCTCCCGCACTACTTTAACCCTTCTAGCAAATCCACGCCCTCAGACGCAGGCCCTATTCTAGTATGAGAAATGGCACGCCACATGGTGCGCATATGCCTTCCCCCCGGTGGACAACTTCAACAAAAATTGAAACTCCGGCTCGTTCAGGCCACTGGTTGACGTCTGATTAAGCGGAAAGACTTGATCGACCTGATATCGCCTATTCCATCGTAAATCGGCAAGGCTGATTGACGGGAGGGGTCAATATCCTCGTCGTCCGCAATCTATTCCAGGCATCACTGCAGTCTGCCGCCTCTGCAATGCTATTCTTATCTCATGAAATTTGGGGGCTGGGAGCCTTGGCCGGCACACCAGACCTTCGGAATGGCCGACAATGAGTCGTCAGGGGCCTCGGGTGACCGGACATGATACAGACATGTGCATTAGAGGTGGGTTCTGCAGCCTAATCCTTGTCCTTGAAGTGGCAGTTGGCGCTTTCGCGGCCTTGCTGATGCATGACCACCAACTGAGGCTCTCGGCCCACAGCACATCACATGATGGGCGGACGGATTGAGTTAGGTGAAATATGAGGGGAAATTGTGCACGCGATTTATTTCATGAAGCACGCATCCCCCGCCTTATGCAAGGACGTTCGTCTCGCCTGCCATCCTCGAATGCCCAATCTCTTTCACACGTCTCTCTACCGAAGCCCCAACCCGACGAATACTAGCCATCTTTCCACTTCTTCCATTCCGAACAGGCTGTTAGAGAAGATGAGAGTCCCTATGCAGTCTGGAACGGGGAGGGTGACGCTGGTTGAGCTACAAACGGCGCTCGAGCTTGTTCCCGACTCGGATATTTTCTGCCTAGCCTTCATGGCAAAGAAACGAATATGCGACGAGATACCGGATGATTTTTTGGAGAAGAGAAACGATGTTCTCGTCGAAATCGCCAATGAAATGACACGGAACGGACCTGCAATCGCCTCCGACAGGCTGCTGAGAGAGCTACTCGACGACCTAGCCACCACTCTCATATGTACAAAGAAGAAACACCGGCTTCTCAAAGACGGATTTCTCTGCAATCAAGTAGCTCACGTCGCTGAGATACTGAGGGTTCGACTGGAGAGGTTTGAAGACGCTCGGCATACCCGTCGCCAAATGGAGGCACGCATCCGGTCCCGAAGGCCAGCTGGGCGTAAGAGCAAAGGGAGGGCATCCTCTCCAGACACCTCCGAGGGTGACAGCTTAGAGAAAGAAGGACGCTCCGGCAACAACAGAAACGATGACGGCCTTAGCGAACTTGACGACGAACCGACCACGGCATTGACTCACCGACCCAAGGCTGTCCCACGCCACCAGGCCTCAGGTCAACATATCTTCAAGTCAATGGAGAAGACGCCAAGCCGGGTTCAACAGCGGGCATCGGGATCAGGAAGACACCATCGACAGAGCGATGAGAGTGATGCCTCAACCCCAGGGACGGCAGTGTCCAAAGTCTTCAGCACGGGGCCCTCCAAGGGGTCAGCGGCGACTGTCCCGACCAAGGGATCTTCGAGTTCGTCTTCTCGGCCTTTCTTGCACAAGCAGCGCAACGAGACTCCAACCAGACATCGTCGTGCCCAAGACACCACAGATGCCGAATCCAGCTCTGATCAAGACTACGTCGACGAGGAAGGCGATAGCGATGGCTCGGCATCGTCCTCTTCTTCTTCTTCGTCATCGCAGGCTGTGAAACACGAAGACTCCGAGCCCGAAGCCGTCGCTACGGGGGACGACGAGCCCCCAGAGATCACAATGGCCGTCGAGTCATCGAAACGAAAGCCATCGAAAACCGACCCCAGCACAGTCAATCATATTTTGAACCTCATGTTGTCTAGAATCAAGCAGGCTCCTCACGGCTACGTCTACTGCTTTTCAACTCCGCGCGCCAATGGGCTTCTGAAGATCGGATATGCCGGCATCGATGAGGTGCAAGAGATGAAGCCAATAAGCGAACTACCCATACCGGAGCACGATAGACGGGCCAGGCTCTGGAAGCGACTGGAGAGCCAAAACAGAAATTGCAAGTTCAAGATGAAGTTCGAATTCGCCGTGTACATACCATCGGCTGCGCACAAGATGGAAAGCCTCATCCACGCCACGCTCCGAGAGCACAACAGAACGGTAACACACTGCAGTAACCCGGATTGCACGATCGGGCATACGGAGTGGTTCAAAGTCAGCCTGAGAGATGCCAGACACACGGTGAAGGCGTGGAAAAGGTTCAGCAAACTAATGCCCTTCTTAGCCAATGGGCACCTGACCGAGCAATGGTCCTATTACGCTCGCTACCACCTGCACAAAAATACCTTTGCGAAGCTGTCAGCCGAGGTATGGCTCGACGAGGAGTGGGAGAAGACTGTTGCTCGAGCCTTCAAGGACACGCGGAAACTGGCTAGAATGGAGAAGGCCAGAATGGAGAAGCGCGAGGAGGAGGTTGAGCAGGCTGAGGAAGATGTTGAGCAGGCTCAGGACAATCTAGATGAGAAGCATCGGAGAGTGAAGCAGGCGGAGCTAGCAAGGGTTGACAGGGAGATGAGCATAGCGAGGTGGGAGAGAGACCGGGCCGAAGAAAAGCTGGGGGAGAAGAAGAGACAGTTGGAGGAGAAGAAGAAGCGGAGGACAACTTTGGGATGATTCTTGGCGTTCTTCTTCTATTGAACTTTCCAGGATTAGACTACGCGTACTAGCATCATTGAGCTTTTATCCAGCACCCAGACCATGAGCTGGCGCTGATGGCACCTGCTGCCCCTGGACGTTGTGTGACCGTTGATATCTGCGCTCACTAGGGGAGCCAAATCACATGCCGGTCCATTGCCATATTCTGCAGTAATAAAAGGCGAGGGGGCACCTTTAGTTGCTGGCAACACGTCAGGCAAGCTGGGTACGTTGCTAGTCGGCCACCGCCTCCGCACCCCCAGAAGGCCTTCACTGCTACGGTGCTACCTACTTTGTTAGACTAGATCCAGTCCACCTGCATTGCTATTAGTCAGGCAGCCAACCTCGGCAGGACGTTAGGTGCTGGACTCCTACTCCCGTTTGTCCATCCACCCATTCGGGGGGTTGACAAGAATGTGGAAGACGGCTTGTGACCAAGACTCCAGATGGGGAAGGTTCTGAATCAAAAACCCTAGATTGAAAAAAAAACACGGGGTTGAGAAGGGATCGAGGGGTCGGGGGGCATTGAAATTCAGTAAGGTGGCGAGAGCAAAGCTCGAGCAAAGCAGGCGTCATTCATGATTCTTAGGTCTCTATTAGTAGTTTTGTCACCATAATGACGATTATTCTGAAATATTTCAGTGTCGGAGTCGTTGTCGACAAGCCAGCAATGGGTTGCTGCGTCTGTGGGTATGTCTTCCGATGCTGGACGAGAGCCTCTAGCTTGATAGATCGCCTTGAGAGAAGTAATCCACGCCAGAAATTCTGAAAAGCAAGGTAGACAAAGAAATCCGCAGACCCTCGCATAGAATCTCGAGCCCTGCTCACAAAGAAACAGGCGAACTTTTGGCGAGGTGGAGCCAACAAGTACTGAGAGCCCGCCAGGTTCTCCAGGTCGGGACTGAACCCACTGGGCGGGGAGGGGGCGCAAGGGGCAACTTTTCAGGGATGTTAATTACGAGTGCCGAATGAGGCCGTTAAATCCGTGAAAACATCTCCTGCCGTCGGTTCCGGCCGCACACTCCATAAGAGCCGGCCGATTAAGTTGTCGAAGTGGTCAGAGGTCGCGGAGCAGAAGGCTTTTGGGACGTTGTCGTGCTGTTCTTAACGGTAGACCACGGGTCAAACCCCGTGCTCTTTGACTGCCGTTATATCTGCCCACAACCTTACGCCTGCTGTCGCCAGCTCAGAGCTCATCATGCCACCCTTGAATATGTACTGAGCCCAAACCCCACGCAAGGTTAGATTCGAAGGGCTACCAGGAACGATCCGTGCCGCGCGGCCACTGCTCAAGGGACCAGCTTACTCGGCAGATTGACGCCCGAAATACCCAAATCTGGAGTCGGCGACTAAACACATCCTGACTCGTCCCCTGAATGGCAATTTCGCTGATCTAGAGAACACGGCACAGAGCTGCCATTGGTACACCATAATTGGCCGTACCATGTAGGGGAACCGCCGCGACTGGGGTTGACGAGCCAGGCTACTACTCCCCTTTTGATGCTGGTTGCCGACCTGACAGCTTACCAAGGTATGTCTTGATCGAAGCGAGGGCGATGAAACGGCTTGTCAATACGAGTAATGCAGTCATGACAATCCACCTCGCTCAGGAAAGCCCGGCACTCCCGGAGAACACGTCTGATCAGTAGACTTACATGTATATAATGGGATCGATCTGGCGCCTCGAGTACGGGCAAGAAACACTTTGCCCTTGACTCCCGATATCCTCTAACTTGCTTAAGGATAATCATGCTTTTCGAAAAACTTATTGCCCCCTTGGGCTTGGGGTGGCCCTCAGCAATTGCCCTTGCCATCATCACGAGTTTGCTTCTTGCGGTGGCCCAGGCACTCTACTACACCCGTCTCAGCCCTCTCAGAAACATCCCAGGGCCGTGGTTTCCCGCCTCATCATCTCTCTGGATTCGCTGGCAGCGATGGCACGGCAAGCTTTCGTTCACGGCCGACGAGCTTTTGACACGCTATGGCCCCATTGTCCGTATCAGCCCGAACATGGTGCTCTTGAACGACATCCCCTCTCTCCAGTCAGTCTTTTCACGATTGGACCTGGACACAGCGCCGAGGGCGGTCCGCGCCCTCCGCATCGGCGGCCACGAATGGACCGTCACCTACCCCCAGAACTCGGTTGCTCGAGAGCGCCGACGCCCGGTCATGGTGGCCACGACCAGCAAGGCCATGCGCTACTGGCATCCGATCTTTGAGGACAACACCATCAAGATGGCCGATGACCTGGGCAAAACTCAGGGCCGTGAATCAGAGGACATTGTCCACCATCTCCGCATCGCTACGCTCCGCAACTCGCAGGTCGTCATGGCCGGGTCCCATGCAAAGATCCCCGAGGAAGCCTTTCCCGAGACTGTCGGAGAGTACAACTTCCTGGTTGTCTGGCGTCTGTGTCTCCCAGAATGGGTTTTCAAATGGCTCAAGCATGGGCCCTTTGCTCATGCCAAGCAGCGTATCCGGTCGAGTGGCAAGCTGTTCCGACTGGGTCATGAAATCTGTCGCCAGGCCCAGCTGGCAGATCCTTCGGACCTCGATGACGTGCCGTCAGTCTACAAACTCATGATGGAGAAGAGGGAGAAGGGCGTGTTTTGGAACGACTCTGAGATCAGCACAGAGATGGCCGGGCAGGTCTTGGCCGCGACAGAGACCACTTCATCAGCCCTGGCCTTCATCTTTTACGAATTGGCCAAGCATCAGAGCTTGCTGGAAACCGTCTACCAAGAGATCATCGGCGTCCCCAACGATTCCCTCGATGATGCAAAACTTCTCGGCGCCTGCATCACCGAGGGCCTTCGCTATCGACCCCCCGTCGCCTTCACTGGAAGTCGTGTCGTTCCCAAGGGCGGTCTAGATGTCCTTGGGTACTACTTGCCGGAGGGCACTGTCGTGACCACCCAGTCGCTCTCCCTGAGCAGGCAGAGGCCGGATCTGTTCCCTAACTACGACGTTTTCGACCCAACGAGGTGGGTACACGAGTCAAGCTCCCTAGAGCTCCGTAGGCATTCCGCCCCTTTTGGCGTCGGGTCGAGGCGCTGCCCCGGCGGTAACATGGCAGTCTATCAGATGAGATTGATCTTGGCAGTTCTGATCCGCAGATTCAAGATCGAAGTGGCCCCGGAGACGACGCCTGAGTCTATGACCCCGTTCGAGGCGAATGGTTTCAGGTCTCGGTACGACAACTGCTATCTCATTTTCAAAGCCCGTGAAACTTAGATATTTTTGCCTGCCAAGGTCGTAGCACCGAAATCCTAATCTGGGAGAATGTACACATCAGGAAATAGAAGCAAAGGCTCTTACATCCATTAACGTCCGAGTCAGGGTGCGAACGTGCCTGAGTTAGCCTTCGGGGGCGAGGTCTTTCCGCCCCCTGCTGCCTGCATAGCTGCTTCAGGTGCACTGTGCCTGGCAGCACAGCCGCCTGGCTTTTCCTGATACAGCTCGGTTAGCGCCTCGTGTTCATCAGATGCCTAAACCTTGGGCGCTACTACCATAAATGCTCGGTTCGACTTGGTGCAAGCGCAATTGGAATCAGGCAGAATTTCAATGTTCTTTCATCTCCGCCAAGAGGTCAAGACAACTGCATAGGAACCGGCTGCTCTCTTTTCGGCCGTCTCGCTTAATTTTTGGGTAGAGCATTTCGTCTGGTCGGTGTTGCCTAGAAATAAATTAATTGCATACAATTGCCAAGACGGTCGACAATAGACATGTAGTGTAGACAGACAATGTCGCTCGATTCAAGGAGTCGCCGCCAAGGTTCACGTTCCCACCAGACACTTTTCGTCTATCGTGTTGGTCTTTCCCGATCAGTGTTGTGGAGCTAGATCTCCAGGCAGTCAACGCCATCGCAAGCCATCATGCTTTTCGTCTATAAAGAGTCTTGATGATAACCTCAAGCGGAAGAATCCCTACACTCCTCAAGCACACTCTCGTTCTGTCCCAACCCAACACCACGCTCACTTTTTCCAACACTTTCACTTAACACCAACCCCAACGGTTTCTTCAACATCCATCAAGATGCGTTTCACCACTGCCACCATCGTCCAGGCTATTGTCTACTTCTCCGTGGTCGATGCGCTGGCTCTGCCTATCGATGGCGCCGTCGGTATTGAAGGCCGCTCCGTGGACGACGCTTCCGTTCAGGAGCTTGCGACAATCCATGAACGCGCCGACCTACCTCCATCCACCGGGGTTGTGATGATGGGCGTCAAGGAGAACGGTCACTTCATCGAAAAGGAGGATCCCGCCGGCATGGAGGGTGCAGTCGCTGTGACCAAGCGTGCCAGCCCTCTGGTCGTCGCCATCGCCGGGCCTGCCATCAACGTCGTTGCTACCGTCACCGCTGCCGCCATCAAAGCCGCCGTCGCCGGGCTGGTGTCCATGGCTTTCTGGAACCCTGTGAGTCTTGCCATTCTCTGCAGCCATCTCGTTCAAGCTCACCAACAACCCTACCTAGGCCCGGGAGAACTTCACTAGGAACACCGTCCGCAATATGTGGAACCAGAACCCTGACCCCGCCCGTTATGGCGCTGCCATCTGTTACAACAAGGGCTACAGGCTTCAGCGTCCCGCCGGTATCAACGGCCTACGCAGCGCCAAGCTGAGGATGGGCGCATTCAACACTGAGTACGAATCCGACCGCCCATGGCAGGAACAGAGCTAATCATCGTCTCAGCTACGACTGTATGTTTATGGAGTACGGCAACCAGTTCTACACGAACAGCGAAGGCGGTTATAGTAAGTACCTGCGGTGTCATTTTTTACCCCTTTGAGCTGTATTAGGAGTTTGTCTCATAAGTTTTCCCACGTGGTAACTATGTGGAAACCATGCGGTATACTGCTCGCAAGACAGACTCTTATGCTCCTAAGATAACCGTGAAAGAAAGTTACTGACTCCGCGTTTTCGTAGTTAACGTGAGCCTCTTTCTACATACGGTTTATATTGAAGTAGCTCTAACGATGATATTAGCTTGCCTACCACTACAACTCCGACCGCTGCAACCACGATAGGGGAACCGGCGACCTGACCTGCAACTGAACGCCTTCCAGGAGTCTTATAAGCGGGATCATTCTAGACACATTCTGATTCCATTTGGCCGTCGAATTCCTTCGCCTCATCGAAGATCGGAGTGTATGGTGTCTTGGAGGGCTGTGTTTCAAGAATGTATAGGTTACGTTAGGTTGTGTGTTATAAAGTTTGTCGCACGGTCCTGTCCTGAAGATAGGAGCCTGAGACTACCGGGATCGATAGTTTGTAGATTGAGAAGAAGATTTTTAAGTAACGAGGGTTGGTCATGATCGGTCTGCGGGTGCTGGGAACATTGCCAAAGGTTTGAATTACCATTAATCGATCAGAACGATTCTCCTAACAGGAACATGTCGTATCCCAACTAGTGACTAGCAGCCGCGAAGCCGAGCCGCGAACACTCGGCATCTTGCAGCTTTACCGTGCAGCAAAAGGCACCTCCATGGCCTTAAATGTTCTCTCCACCCCAGTTGATAGGCATATCAAGAACACAACCGTGGTCCTCCGGAGGAAGAGTTCCGTCCTGGAAGTAGTTGTTAATGTGCTGCTTCACACAATCGGCGAACCACATGACGCTGTGCTGTGAAAATAGTCAGCATTCGTCCTCTATATCTGCACAAGACAGCAGTTTACTTACGCCATAGCCTTCGTAGACGATGAGACCCGACCCAGTGAATTGTTCCGCGTTCGAGTAGGCCATTCTGGAGGATGTCGAGGGATCGACGCGGGCATTGGTAAAGAGCATGGGGTAGCTGGTGTTGCCGCCAAATGGACCTTTCCTTGGTTAGGATCTCGATATCGTGTCAGAGTGGTATGAAACTTACCGGTGTAAAGGCCCTTTGCGCGGACCGTCCGACCCATGCAGTTGAGAACTTGACCAACAGTGGCAGCCGCCAAAGTATCCTGCATCTTGGCCCTATCCAGCCACTCCTTGAACTGCTCCAGATCCTCAGGCATGGCAGGGAGGTCGTTGCAAATGGTCCAGTCCTCAGTTGGGGGGTACTTGTTTCCGAGATTGCCCTTCCTCCCAGCATCAGGATCAAGGGGAGACCTGTACGTCGTATCCATGAAGACCGACTCCGTAGGCCAGGGCATTTCAGCCAAAAGGTTCTCAGCAGTACCGAATCCCCCCTGCTCGATCGCGGCCAGGGCCTGTGCGACGGCAGGGAAGTTCGAGTAGGGGAGCCCGACGATCGCGAATAGAGTCATAGCCACGGCCGAGTACGGCGGCCACTGGACGTTGTAGTCGAACCTATTGGTCATTGGGTCGGGCAGAGGAAAGAAAACGGGCGAATAGCGGAGGTTCTCGAGGATTGAGTCGATGCGAGCCCTAACTTCCGCGGCCGAATCGAGATGGAGGGCGCATCGCTCGTCGGCGGCGCAGCTACTGGCAAAGAAGTCGAAGAGCTCGTCCGTATCAGGCGGCGTGGTGAGGAACGTCCCGTTGGTAATTTCGCGAGGGTCGACGTTGCCATCGCACACGAGACGCTCAACCTTGTCGGGGAACATGGACGCGAAAAAGGTGCCGAGAAGGCAGCCATAGCTCTGACCTAGAAAGCGTATCTTTTCCTGGCCGAGGGCGGTCATGATGGAGTGCAGGTCGCGGGCCGAGTGGGTGGAGCTGACGTGTTCGAGGATGCCAGATTCGCCCATCATGTCGACGCAAGCTGAGTTCTCGATACGGGCGCGGTACTGAAGATTAGCGAGGAAGACTGGGTCGTCGTACTGGGCGGGGATGCCCGGTGAGCTGGCGGCCCAGACGCTACGGCGTTGCTCGGTTGCCCAGCATGAGATGCGCGGGACGGAACGAGAGAATGAGCGTGGGTCATAGACGATGATGTCCTAGATGCCAGGTCAGGGGGTGCCAGAGGGAGGAATGGAACGATGACTAACGTGGTTCCGTCCGACCAAGTCGTGAATCATATCTTGGCGCAAAGAAACTCCAAGTTCGTCCTGAAGGAAGTCGATTCCCGAGTTGCTCGGGCCCTAAGAGATGACATGTTAGACGGTGGCCCCTCTCCAACAATTTGCAGCACTTACGCCCGAGTTGAAGATGACGGGGCCTTTGTAGTTTTCCGTGTCAGTCGCCTTTTGGCGAAGAACGGCGAGGATGACTTTGGCACCGCCCGGGTTGTCATAGTTCATGGGCACCTCAAGGCGGCCGCATTCTGCCTTGCTGTAGCAAGGGGTCCATTCCAGAGTGCCAGAAGACACGGGGATCTGCAAGTGTCAGAGGCTGCAATTGAAGCCTGGCGTTTAGCTGGGAGCACTCACATCTGCCCACTTTGGCTCGCCGTCTCTGGGCTCGCATGGTTTGGCCAGCGCAAGGCTCAACCCGAGATGGAGGCCGGCGACTTTGAAAAGTCCTTTCATGGTTGCGTGAGGGCTGGGGGTAGCCGAGAGGAGGGCAAGCTTTTGCCAGGGCGAAGCAGTTGAAGGGGAGATTATTCCAATAGTAGGAAGCAGCTGCTTGCTCGCTCGGCACTCAAAATCGACCGAAAGTGACCTTTTATATTCCCAATCCTGTGCCCGGATACGCGGAGACTAATGCAGTGGTTCGACATCCATTGACCCCTCAGTACCTACAAGTTCAGTACGAGGAGTACGCTGTACGATTGCCTGTATTGCAATCTCGGCAACACGTCACATCTCATTGCCAAGTGACGGATAACCCCAGGTTGCCCGGGGCCGCCGGGACCGCCTTTCAGCGGACCGGGGCTCCTGTTTAACCGGCCTTGTCGGGCTTGTCGGGCACCCGCTCGGCACTGGTTGAGTGGTTCGGGTCTTCTTCTCTGTCAATTAGTGCATCTTGGCCACCGTGTTTCGGGCTTGTGCCTTTTCCGAGGGCTGATTTCTAAACGAACTGTTCCGAGCAGGCAGTAGAGGGGAAGTCATGAGATATGGTCGTCGGTCCTTTATGGCGAGTATTTGACATTTCAGATGTTCATGGGAAAGCTCGCACATCACTTCGAAAGGGGAAGGTGGGTTTCCAGCAGGATTGAGTGGTATTTACAGTGGACCTCTTCAGGCTAAATTATCATCATGTACGATCCCTGAAGTTCTTTTTGATATTCATCCATTCCCTGCCGTCTTCCCGAGGCGGGTAAGGTTGTTTAGTACTTGGCCAGGACCTCGTCGAGGCACCCCGAGCTGGCCGCGAAGAACCCCATGAGGCACTTGTTGGGTTCCAGAACTGTACTGTTGTACTCCGGGTGGTACTGCACGCCGACAAACCACGGATGGTCCTTGATCTCAACCGCTCCCGCGCGAGTTCCCGACGCGTCTTGACCGACAATCTGGAGACCGTAGCGATTCAGTTGGTCGAAATACGCGGGGTTGACCGCCAGGCGATGACGGTATCTCTCCTGGACGACGTCGGCATCGTAGACGCCGCGGAGCTTGCTCCATTCGGTGCCGGGAAGGAAGTGTGTTTCCCTAGCTCCTAGACGCATAGCATCGCCGTGCACCAAGGTGTCGTGGTCGGGCATGTAAGTGATGATGCTCTCGACGATCCAGTGATAATCTTCCTCCCTGCGGAACTCTTGCGAAATAGCGGGAATTTGCAAGATGCTGCGGGCAAACTCGATGACGGCGAGTTGCATGCCGAGAGAGATGCCCAGGAAGGGGATCTTGTTCTCCCGAGCCCAGTTGATCGCAGCAATCATACCATCAGTTCCTTGGTAGCCAGAGCCACCAGGCACGAGAACGCCCGAAGCAGAGCGGAGTCTGGCCCAGGCGACTTCATACTCCCTGGGGTTGAATTGATGAGAGGCGTGGTCCAGAAAAGAGGCTTTGATGAAGCAAACTTTAAGGCCACCGTGGTAGGCCAGGGCTGCATGTTCCAGGGCCCGGATAATGGCGAGGTGAGACTCGTAGCAGGTGTTGATATCGAATTCTGCGACGATGGCGACGTGAGCGAAGGGCGGGTTGTCACAGCCAGGTGTGCCAATGGTAGCTGTGTTCCAAGAGCTCCAGAGCTCGACGCCCTTGACCATCGAAGGGGTATGGGGGTTGGGAGCCTCGCTGATGGTCAACATGTCTGGACGGAGGGCCATGAGATACAGCAGAGACTGGATCATGCCTTGCTCCTTGAGTTGAGCGGGGATCTGGTACGCCCGGGAGGCGGTATTGACCGCGAGAACCTGGCAACGACTCAGGTGGCAGTCGGCCATGATTTGGCAGATAATCTTCTCGCTGAGAATGAAACGAGACTGAAGGACGAGCTGGGCTTGAAGTTAGCAAGCCATCCCGTGTGTTAACAGAAGGGAAGGAACATACCATGTCAGGGATCATCACTCCCTTGCCGAGAACGGCGTCAATGCTCTGCTCAGTGAGAGTTGTCCCTTCCTTATCGTTGACAATGTGAAAGTGAAGAAACTTCCCGGGGCCAGCTGAAGTGCGCAGCCCAGCCAGACCCGTTTTGAGATGCTCAGTCGCAGAATTGAGCTCGGTCAGGGTGCTGGCAAAGTCAATCATGCAGACCTCGGGCACGTCGCGAGAGTCATTGACGGGGACCCAGGCCATGCGCTTGATCCACTGCTGCATAGAGTTGACGATGCCCATGATGGGCCGACGAAGAAGAGGCTCGTGCATTTCGTTGCCGAGAGCGAGATGCTTCCTCGAAAGCTCGTAGAGCTTCTGAGCAGTCATGATGTGGTCGCGGGTGAGTTTGATGTCGAGGGTGCGCTCATACTCGCCTATGTCGGCATCGACTTCACCTCCATCGGCGAGCACGAAAATGCCCTCACGCTCACGCTCTGCCTGAGTCGGAATTCTGGTCTTCTCGGCGGAAGGCTCGAGCTTGACCATGGTCACGCACTTTCCGAGAGCCTTGAGAAGAAGGGCAGTGCTTGTGGCTATGTTGTGCGTTAGAAACATCCATGGACAGTGGGAAGTGGGCATCAAAGGAAGAAAGGGGTCGGACATACCAATGACACTGTCGCCAGCGTTGTGAGTGACGTCTGTCTGGGAGTCAGCAGAGAAGACAAGACAGGGGGGAGAATGTTGCTTACCGGATGTGACGAGAACGTACTTCATGATGAAGCTGTGGTTATGGTGACAAGTGCGTGCAAAGAGACAGCTATGCTGCGAGACAGGATGCTCAAGAGACGAGAAGCTGAAGGGATGGGAAGCTGAAGCGACTGGAGCAACAAGATGGAACCAGGACGTGCGCGACGAGTATGAGAGGAGAATGGAGATCAGGACGGGGATCAGAGTGGGAGAGGAGCTGGTTGCAAACTTATAGACCAGACAGATCGTGGCTTTTCTGTAACTTTCAGTGGCATCAACGCCAGCCTAGGTGGCACTGTCATTGATGGCGTTGAGTCTTCGCCTTCTCTCCACGCCACTGGATATGGCTTGATCTCGAGCCATATCCAAAGTTTCCTCCACAATTTGCTCATATCTGACGCATTCGAGTTCAAGCCCAGAGCAAAAGTGACGCCTCCCATCCGTGTTGGTATTGATGCTTGGAGGTTAGGCCCGCGTCCAGTCAGACGGACTCAGGCCCTATGGACAGTAGAGAATGACATTTGATGACAAGGACGTGGGGGTTCCATATGAAATTTTGAGGAGTAGAACAAACTGTAATTATGAATGTTATGTTGACTTTCCGGAGTTGATGCATCGTTTCACATGCTGTTGCCATTATTCTGTCCGCCATATGCTCAATGAGACGGCCGAGCCAACCTCGAGCTCGAAGCCCGCAGTCCACTACGTCCAAACGGTGAGCATGTTAGCCACATGAACAATGAAATCGCCTCGTACGTTGAGCCTTGGGATAAAAATAAAATACGCCATGTATGGCCTTGCAGACCCAGTAAATATCAGGCAGACGTTGTGGTGGCTTGATGCGCCATGGCTGGGATTGAAGAGGCTCCGACATCCCAAACTCAGCCGTCGCTCACATCCAATGCTGAACTCAATGCAGAAAGATCCTCAACATTCAGTCAAGTCATCAAGCACACGGCGTCACGCGGGCCGGTCAGATGACGAGCTCGCACCCGCAGATGGCGTATCCCATCGACTCCAACCACCTTGACACCTTCCCCCACCCCCAAATCGACGCCGACAACGTCTCATCTTTGATTCCTCCAGCCCTCACAAACCCAAATGGACGCCGAGAGGAAAATCAAATCGGTGGCCATCATTGGCGCTGGGGCGGCAGGGGCCGTGACGGCCGCAGCATTTGCAGCGGAAAAGTCATACGAGAGAATCCAGGTGTATGAGCGGAGAGACTCCCCAGGCGGGACATGGTAAAGCCTCATCTCCCAACCCATGAAACATCAGCTGACCATGTGCCCAGGATCTACGATGCAGATCCGAATCCACGACCGCCACTGCGTCCTGGGAAGCTGGCGCCTGAAATCGATCCTCCGCTGGACAAGCCACCAACTCTGCCCGCGACGCTGGAGCCTAACAGACAGGAAAGATGGACACAGACGCCCATCTATGGCTCCTTGACGTGAGTCTCCAGAACTCCATGTCCAGTGCCGTACTGACATGTGATTTGAAAGCACCAATGTCCCCGAAATCGCCATGAGCTTCTCAGACCTGCGTTTCCCCTACGGCCCGTTCGTCCCGCACTGGGTCGCCAAGCAGTACATTGAGAATTACTTTTCAGCTCACAAAACCGACGCATCGCTGGTTCTCAACACGACGCTTGAGGATCTTACAAGACTCCCTGGCGAGAAATGGTGTCTCACATTGCGGAAGTATAATCCGCTTCAGCAGGTCGATCACTGGTGGGAGGAGACGTTTGATGCTGTGGTCCTTGCGACGGGTCATTATTCAGTCCCTTTTGTGAGCAGAAACATCAATACTTGCCGAGAGTGGTGTTGAGCTAACTGAGATTAGGTGCCACACGTGGACGGTCTAGAGGCCTACATCGAAGCTTTTCCAGGTCGCGTCTTCCACTCAAAGTACTACAGAAACCCCGCCCCATTTACCATGAAACGAGCCCTCGTCATCGGCAACTCAGCGTCAGGCCACGACGTCACAGCCGAGCTGGTGACGACCGCCCAACTCCCAGTCTACCAGTCCCGCCGGTCCCGGTCCCGTTGGGACGGCGACAAGCCCCCGCCAGGCATTGAATGGAAGCCCGTTATCGAAGCTTTCCTCCCCAGCGGCCGTATTCTTTTCACTGACGGCACGTTCCTCGATGACATCGACACCGTCATCTACTGCACCGGCTACCAACCCTCCTTCCCCTTCTGGAACACCAAGGCCAATGGCCAGCCTCTATGGGACTACAACGCCAAAAAGCTTGTCAAGTCGTACTGGCATGGTTTCTTCCGCGATCTTCCGACCTTCGGCGTCGTTGGCATCCCGAGAACACTGACTTTCCGCAGTTTTGAGTACCAAGCCATTGCCTTTGCCCGTCTCTGGGCTGGGAGAACGGCTGAGGCGCTGCCAATTCGGGAGGAACAGATCGAGTGGGAGTAGCAGAGGGATGAGAAGTCGCGAAGGGACAGGACGAAGTTTCATGACGTTCCGTGGGATGACGGGCAGACATATGAATATCTCGGGCGACTGTTCAGGATTGCTGGCCTTGAAACGTTGAGGGGCGAGGGGAGGGTGCCGCCGCCGCTGAGTGATGAGCTCGTCTGGGCGGTAGAACATGTCAAGAAGTATCCTGAGCCAAGAAAGGAGGCAAAGCGGGAGTCTGAGAAGGTGTTAGTGGAAGAAGAATCAGAGGGCTGGCTGCTCGTGGAACATGTAAAGAAGGATTCTCTAAGCTTTATATAGTATCTGGTAGCATTGGCCCCATATAAGGAGAAGAACGAGGATATCATCTTTGATTGAGATGGCTTTCAACTGCGTCTGACCTTGAACAGCTCGCTGCAACGATGATTGCAGCGCATCCCCAACCAACGCCTTTTGCTGAACTCGAGGTTCAGCTCCTTCAAGATGAGCAGCGTTGGCTCAACTACGCCCAATGACCTTTGACAATTTCTTGAATAAGGTACCCGGCCTAGTACTTGCCCCTGACCTCAATTTCAGGCGTCTTGTAGACACTCCAGTTGTCGGCATTGGCCCGGGTACCGAACGGCTTGAGGGTAGCGAAGCGCCACGTGTACTTGCCAGGCTCAATCTGGCTGCCGTTGCCCAGCTTGCCGAACCACCAGTGCTCATGGTAGGACTGAGTCGTCTGGGCGTTACGGAACAGGTCGCGGCGGGGGTAGGTGTAGGTCTCATCGGGGTCTTCATTGGCAGGGAACCAATTGACCTGGCCGGCGCCGTACCACGATGCCGCGGGGCCAATGTAGCCGTTCTCACCGGGGACGAGGGGCCACTTCCACTGGCGGTCCGTCCAGCCGGCCTCGAAGATCTATAGGGGTCAGCAATCTGTGTTTTGGTAGACGGACGGTCAAGGTATGTTGGCGGGGCACTTACATCCCATCTGACCTCGCGGGTACCCCAAATGTTCTTGACGTAGATCTTGGGGAAGTCCTGCGACTGGGGGGAGAGATCAAAGGTGTACCTGTTATGGTCAGCTCCTACAATATCCGCATTCGAAGATAGATTGAACTAACCAGGGCTTATCCTGGATGCTCTGGAAGGAGATGTGAGACCTGGAAAAGGGGTAAGTGGACCTGTAGATAGGGTCGAGCTGGGACTTCAAGTCTGCTCCGAGACCTTTGATCTGTCAGTAAAGCTTCACATGGACTGTGATCGAGTCAACCCACCCATGTACGGCACCGAAAGTTGCTCTCCAAGGCTGCTCGAAATGATGACCTTGCCGCTGTAAAGCGGAAGAGCGGTCGCGTTCCAGCCCAGNGCCCAGCTTGTCGGGGTTCTCAAAGTTGACCCTTTAAAAATCGTCAGCACAGCTCTTTCACCAGAGATGTCTTATCAGGAGGAAACACTCACGACACAGTCTTGCTCTGACCAGGTTTCAGCGTAAAGTCCCTGGGCAGGCTGACCTTGGGCTCCAGGTCCGTGGGCGTAATCTCCGACAGACTCTTGAGGCGGAAGTCTCTGATGGTAGGAGTAAGATCGAACCAGGCCGCAATCTCAACACCAGCAGCGGCCTGGGTCGAGAACTTGTACGAAACGTCCTTGTCACCGTCGTTCTTGACAGTGACGTCGTGGTAGCGGCTGAAGTAGCGCGTGTCGTTGAGTGCGATCTTCTCGAAGGTGAGGCTGGACTTGTACTCCACGACCTTGAAAGCATCAATCATACCGTTGCCGACCTGAGCAACGGGGGCCGGGCGGGAGTAGTCAACCGGGCCGCCTGGGGTCGTGGACCATGGCAGTGCAGAGCCACTGGAGATAATGCGGTCCGACAGGGTCTTAGCGAAGCCCTTGCCGTGCTTCTCGCGGCCACCGTGGGCACCGATGAAGAGAGCAGCCACGCCTGCAACGTACGGGCAGGCCATCGAGGTTCCAGATAGAACAGCATAGCCGCCGCCACGGTAGGTACTGAAGATGCTTCCACCAGGAGCTGCAATATCGGGCTTGATCTGAAGATCATAGGTACCGCCCCAGGAGGTGAAGTCGTTGGGACGTCCACCCGCAGGGTACTCGAGACCAATGGGGGTATCGGGGTTGAGAGAGAAGTCGACGGTGACGTTGCCACCAGCCACGATAGTCTTGACGATGGCTTCACCCGCTTTGGCAGTGATGAGCGCGATGAGAGAACCCTCCTCGACGGTCGAGGGTGTAACCAGCGGGTTCTCGTTGTTGTAGGCGAGGACGTATTGGGCTCCCAGGGCCTGGAGGTTGGCCTGCTTGATTGCAAAGGCACAGGTGCCACGGCGCACCAGGGCAACATGTCCATCGATCCTGGGTGTGCCCTCGGGGTAGGGTTCGCACCCATCGGCCGGATCGGAGGTGTCGGTGTTGAGCACAGCGACGGGCCAGTCCTGGATATCCGAAGGGAAGAAGTAAGTCGAAGGCAGGTACCCGACCTTAGTGGTGTTTGCCGCGCCGCCGAGGTTAAAGGTGGCCTCGAAGGGGTAGGCAGGGAAGGTCTCGGCTTCGACAGACGCAACACCAATAACTCCTTGTCCCGAGGAGCCGGATGAAGGGAAGAATGCGCCGGCGTCGCCCGAGTTTCCGGCGGAGATGGTAACGACAACGCCCTCGCGGACGATTCTGTCCGCAACCTCGGCCCATGCGTTGTTCGACCATCCGTTCGGGCCTCCAATGCTGGCGGTGATGATGTCCATCTGGTATGGTCAGTGCTATGTTTGTGAGTGTGATCGGGGCATTTAGAAACATACTCCATCCTCGTACGCGCGGAGGAACGATTCTATCAGGGTGGCGTCGTCAGTACCGGGCTGGTGTTTGTTAGTATCTTGTAGAGATCAATGCTGAATTATGGGAGGCTCACAGCCTGAGAGAAGACCTTGTAGCCGTAAAGGGAGGCCTTGGGAGCGACGCCAACGAATCCTCCCCTTTCACACCCATGTTAGAGAATCTTGGTTTGAACCATTGCGCAGTTGGGGAAACTCACTTGCCCTCGGCGCCAATGATGCCAGCCACATGAGTACCGTGGCCCTGCAAATCCTCGGGATCATCATCGGGGGTCGCCTCGTCATAAGGCCAGACTAGAAAAACAGGTCAGCAAGCCCCGGGTTACTAGGTGTCGTAGATCTCACTTCCGTTTCCGACAAAATCATAGCCGCCAGCGACCTTGCAACCATCCCCAATACAGCCACCAAGCTGTCATCGTCAGTCAAATGTCCAGCGGGAACTGTTTGCCCAGCGGCTAGAGACCCAAAACTTACCGCGTCATGCCTCCACCAGATGCCAGTGTCAACCACGCCGATCTTGACACCCTCTCCAAAGTACCCAAGATCATGGAGCTTGCTGACGCCAGTGGTGTTGTGGACATTGTACTCTCCGGCGGTGGCTTCATTACTGAATTTCTGGGGCGTGAGGGGCGTGAGGGGAACGTGGCTGTTGATCCAGACCCTCGCAACATCGGGCAGCTTCTCAAGACTGTCGGCGTTGTGGGTGTTGGTCAGAATGCTGGCACCGTTGAAGATGGATGACTCAAAGGTCTTGACAACGTCAATGTCAAGCGCTGAAGCAAGGCCATCACGACGGGCCTTGGCAGAACCCTGAAAGTGAGGTCAGTACGTGTGACAAGGATCGAGAGCATCATAGGTAGGACTCACAGGGGCGTATTCAATGATGAAGCTCTTGGCGACCGGGCTTGTCGAGTTTGACTCGAACTCAGCAGCATCTTGACGAGAGAGAAGAGTGGCAGACACGGAGCTCGAAGCCACGGCCGCGAGGGCAACCGAAAGCCCAGACCAGAGCATCTTGAGGCGAACCAGGGAAGCCTGGGTAGATGTCAAAGGAGGCTGGAGAAGGGTGGTTGGTGTAAGGGCTAGAGACCATCTCGAAAGTCCACACTGGCCGGGCAAACGCTCTTATATATGAATCCCCTCTTCTCATGATGGCAATTGAAGTACGAGGGTGCCAATGACATGGCGCCGTCGTGGTGAACGCGGGTCTTGCGCGCGCCCATGATACGACACTCATGGTCGCCCATGTTGCATCCGGACATCCATGGATGCAGAGAAGCACGCCACTTGCCCCTGTCATTGCAGTCCCGTATCAACACGTAGATATCCCACAACCCCGCTCGGGCGGCCGTCTTTCTTGGTGTCGTGCAGATATCTCCATGTTCGGCCGAAGGAGTCGGGAGGATGCAGGCTTCCGGGCGAGATGCACCTCATCCATCATTATCCGAACCAGCAGCACCGCTCTGCACCGACAATATGGCAGGCCTCCGATTCGGAAGGTAGACGTGATGCATGTATGTTGCCGCCACTCCACCGCCTGCAGATAGACTGCGACACCGTATCGAGAGTGGAGGTTTGGTGCAGACTCCCACAAGCGCTCGCCGGGGGTTGCGGTCGACCCACAAAGCCTGCGACCTTCATGTCGCATTAGGCAGGTCATACATGCCGGGTGTCGTCCGGCAGAGCTGTCGACAGATTCAGAATTATTGCGACGATCTTGAGGGTTAGGGTAGCCAGGATACGAGGGGAACGATAGGGTAAGTTTGCCGGGGATGAGTGCACCCACCGTCTTTTGAAAGCTCTGCTGCCACCAGTAGCCACTCCAGACAAACCGCAACACATCACGTTGCTCTAGAAATTGAAAGCTGGCATCGGAAACCTGGCAATTGAAGAGAAACTCGAATGGCAAACGAAGGCCTCGTCGGGCCAAAGTCATCAACGCCCACCTTCATGTTGAGGGCCCCAGTTCAACCATGTTGTGCTGCTTCCGATATCAAGTAGGCATTGCGGGGAGCACTCTATTCCATGCTGGGGTTCGACCTTCCTGAAAGAAACGGGATTCCATAATCCCGGCAGGAATACGGCTTCCGGAGCAAGTCCCATGCCGTGATTACCAACTGGCCCGAGAAAGCTTGGTTGTTCACTTCCTCGGGCTATGAAAAAAACCCCGCGACCTTGACAGGGATCGACAGGCGACTTCACCTCGGAGAAGCTGTCCCTGTCCAGATATCAGGTCCGTTCAATGACATCCATAGAACCGTCTAGGAGCTTCCGCCGACGACCTGGCCCGTCAGGAGGATGGGCTTGGAAGAAGTGAAGTTGGGGATGTCCTCGAATACGGCCTTGGCATCGGCATGCGACGACCCCGCCTTCCAGGCATCGGTCGACTCCCACGTCAACCTGGCCTGAACCTGGTAGGGGGCGTCGGCAGGGAAGACAAGAATCTCCCAAGCAAGAAGGCCATGAGGCTTCCAGGTCCTTGATCCCGTCAATATCCGTCCAAGCTCACGTCATTTCGGGGCGACTCACTTCTCCACCAGGGGCATGTGCGTCTTGAGGTAGTATTCCTGGTCGAAAGCCTCGCCGGCCGGGTACTGAACGAGTACTTGAGACATTGTGAAAGCTTAGATTGTGTTGAAGTCGATGTTGATGATGTCGAGTCACCGTCCGGACGTCACGGAATCGCAACGCTCTTATTGCCGCATCTACCCCGCTTTCCCGGTCGTCGGATGATGCGGCCATCCCCACTGCCTGAACGCCACTTCGTTGTTGTATTCGGCGATGTCAGTGTCGTACAGCGTTGTCGTCCACCGAGACCCTCGCCCTCCAACCAGTCACAGCGCGCGGGACAGCTGTTGGAAGCGGGTATTAGCCGTGAACCGAGGCACCCTCGAACTCGAACCGGGCGGCGGTTCCTGGTCTAGAAGACGCCACAGTTCTCAGACATGTCAGTCTCGGACAGCGGCTCGCATATGCTGTCCCTGGACGGGACGATCTGGACGCACGCGTGCTGTCAGGCGGCACTGTTGAGCGGCTGAGCCATGGTGCGTTGGAGGTTGGTGGCCCGAAATGTCTTGGTGTCAACCGTTGAGTTTAGGGGGACGTTTGTGGCTGTGGAGACGACCAACGGCGTCCAGGTCGTCACGCCAAGCCGGAGACGGGACTTTGAATTGGACGGAGCTGAGGGTGCTGCGGCAGCGGAGCTCCGGGTGTATGCGGTGTGCAGCGAGGTGTGTCGGTGTTGCGGACGATGTGGTTCCTCTGTCGGTGGACATCGTCAGCCAGCCTCTTGCCACTCGTCTGTGCCCGTCATCAACAAACCGGAACCTTGCTTCGCTCCCCCTAAGGGACCCGAAAATCGCTTATCTGTTTGCTTCTCCCGATCGCGCCCTCGCATCTCGCGCGGCGCACGGGTGATGTGTCGTCGTTTGGCCGGTGCGACACGGCGGGCGGGAGGCAGCATGCGGGAGCGTACGCGGGATGGCTGGCTGGGGCCATGATGTGGGAGCGCAGATTGCGGATTGAGCGATGGGTGTTTGACTCGATTCCGGAAGCAGAGAAGTCTCTTGCATTGGAAAGCTTGGTAGGTGTTTGGCAGAAACCAAACAGGGCTCCTTCCATCTCGATTCACTGCCCGGACGCACCTGCCCTCCAAGCCGTTCGTGCCTGCCCGCTTCTCCAAAGGCAAGAGCAGCAGCACGAACAGCACCTCACCCGTGGCCGACCCGACGCAACACCACGCCTCGTACTCTTCCTCTCTCTCCGTCTCCCTCCCTCCACCCGCTCGACCGGTGCCGCCGCCTCTCCCGGCCCTCCCCCTTTCATCTCCCCCGGACCGTCCAGCCCCTCTCCCACCAGGGCCTCTCTCGCCAACTCCGAACAAACATCCCCTTCTCCCGGGTCCCCCTCGATTCTTCGAGTCTCTCCCCCCCACGGCCCCCCGTCCCGAGAATGCTCGTTGTACGTCCCTCCTCCTCCTCCCGCCGTCCTCCCACTCCCAAACTAACATAACACCCCCCTCTCCAGCCATGCACCCTCCTCTTCATCGCCCTTCTCCTCGCCGTCATGGTCGTCATCTTCAGCCTCCCCCACGGGCCAGACACGGGCTGGGCCGGCGCCCGCTGTCCAGAGAACACCTCTTGCACCGGCGGTTCCCTCGCCTCTGCCGACGGCGAGCCCGGCTCGATCCACGACTACGTCTTCAACGCCTCGGCTGTTGACAAGATATGGCGGGGCTTTCTCCTCGGCTGTGCTGTCGGCCTTTTCGTCGCCGCCTTGTTCTGCTGCTGGGCTCCCTGTTTTCGATTCGGGGCTAGAGGTGCGGTCGTCCGCGCGTGGAGGTATCCGAGGCGTGTCATCGCCGACGCAGAGTCTGGTGGAGGAGACACGAGACGCCAGGAGGATGTGGAGGTTGCAGAGACGAGAAGGCCGGAACGTGAGAGAACTCCAAGTGGCCGCTTCGTCGATCGGGCGGCGCTGGCAGCAGTGGCGTATTGAACTGGGCGCCAAGGAAGATTGTGTTTTTGTTCCGGGGTGGCGTATCCTGGGCTTTTGTTCAATATCATGGCGGATGGCCTTGAAGTGGATGGACACAAACCCCGGCCTTTCGAACAAATGGTTATTGATTCCTGTCTCGTCCTCCTCGGAAACGCCTTGGACTCGAGACTGCCTACTTTTTTCGAACTCCAGACCCTTCAATGATCATACCCATCATCAAGCCGCTACACTAACGCCGCCAGCGCCGCCCATCCCAATCCCAGTCCTCACTGATACCCTGCCCCATCCATCGCAAACGGCTGGTCCATGGCCATGTACTCCAGCAGATCCACACCTCCAACGTTCAAACCCTCGGCCGTCATGGCAATACCTCCATTCTCCATGTTCTGGAAGAAGGCCGGTCCCGGTGGCAGATACCACATCTCATTGTTCGGGTTCGCCCAGTCGCTGTTGTCGAAGAGCCCACCGGCATCGACTGCGTGGTCGATCGGCGGCGCCGGTGTTGATGGGTTGAGTGCCGAGGCCGTGCCAGATGGGTAGGGGAAATTGCCAGTCGACAGATCAAAGGGCCTAGCTGAGATATTGGCCGTCGGGTCATTGACTGTGTCAAAGTCAGCGTTAGGTATTCCATTTACGGGTGATGAAATGAACTTACGCTGCGCGTTGAGGCCGTCGCGGAGGCGGTTCGCGTGGCTCGACCAACTTTGGTCTGTCTGCCCATGCCCATGACCATTGATTCCAGCGCCCCCGTTAGTGACGCCATGGGGATCGGGGCTACGGCCGTCGCCCGACTGATTCAACGCAGGGGCCTGTATGAAGCGGTTGCGCAACCTGCTGGTGAGCGATTCGAGGAGATCGGCAAAGCGGATGCCGAGGTGGACATCATCGACGACGCAGTTCCGCAGCGCCTCGACGGTCAAGTCCATGAGGTCGATGCTCTTTTTGACATCAGACCGCGGCGCACCCAGCGCAAACGTCTTGAGCAGGAACATGGCGCCGCTGATGATACGGAAGTATGTCCGGACCGGCGCGTGCTTGAGGTAGTCGCCCGGCAGTAGGCCCTCGACTACGGTGCGCAGCAGCTTACGGCACCCATCGACAACATCCTTGATGTATTCCTGGTCCGTCGCGCCGAAGCCTCCCAGCTGGCCGAGCGGCAGCTTGCCAAAGTAGTTTTGCGTCTGTGGCGATAGTTGCGCGGCGCTAGCAATGAACGACCCTCCCTGCCCTGCGTGGAGGACCGTACTCCCCGCGTGTGTGGCCGACCGCTCGACGACGGCCTGTAGGGACAGCGAGTTGACGTAGATACGCACGTACTCGTACTCGATAGTCAAGATATGTCTGATAAATGGCGGCAGCCGGAACCGCTCAAACTCCTTGAACCAGTCATTGAGCAGCGGGCGGAACTCCTGCAGCAGCTCCGTGTACTTGCCGCTCTGGATGATGTCGGCCGTGTGCTTGCGGTTGCGGAAGAGCTTCTCGTTGCCCATGTGCATCACGTTGCTGATGCCGGCCCAGCAATGGATGATTTGGTCGTCCAGCTCCAGATCCGGGATGTAGTTGAAAGCATTCGATAGCGACGACGGGTTCGTGCCGGGCGTCGTGCCCCCTTCAACCATGGCAGTCGTGGTCTTCTTGCGGGTCACTGCCGGGTCGCTCTTCCGCAGCGCCTCGGGTACCATATTTGTCCACCCCAGTCGTCCGGCGAGCTGCGTCAGATAGATGAGCAGCAGCCGTTTGATACGAGCCGCCCTCTGTCGGTAGTATTCGTCCTCGAACTCGGGCCGCGAGATGGCGCCGTTCCGCAGCAGCTCTTCGATGTCGTCGAAGACGCCGAGCTCGTACGCCAACCCCATGGCGGTGCTAAGGAGCATCCAACACATGCGGTCACTCCGCCAAGCCGGCTCCAGCCAGCTCTCGATCCGCCGGCCACCAATGCTGGCTGAGGGTCGCTGGTTGCCGTTCTCGTCGGTGCTGATGAGGTCGCTGCCGTCGTAGGATGGTAGCATCAGCTCATCGATGGCTTCGGATGGCGGGAAGTGAAGGGCTCGGGGGTGCCATTCCGTGAGAATCATCAAAGACTCAATCGTGCCAAGAGTGCGGAGACTACCCTTTCTCATGCCGCGCCAAGGAGCTGTTGTGCTGTTCTGGTCCTCCAGGCCGGTCGGCAGGGAGGTGGGCGCTTGCGCGGCAAATCCGCCACCAAACGCTTCTTGGCCCCAAAGACACCGCTCGACCATGCCGCGCAGGTATGTCCACAGCTGCTCATGGATAGCATGGGATCGACAATGTCCGCCAGTCCCCGGCATCTTCCGATACCTCGACGCAATGGTGAGAAGAGTGACAGTGAGAATCGGCTCTTCCGTGAGCAGGGTCAGGTGAGAAGCCGGGTTGCGGAATGTCGGCGGCGAGATGGGCGTCAGTGGTGATAAATATTCGTAGTAGTAGTCGATGTATTCGATGGCCTCTTGAGCAGAGAACCAACCAGCCCGGACGAACCGGAACCTCCCCCAAGCCTTAATCGCATCCGCATACCCAGGCTCCGCTGTCATGTTGCGGTTGGCAAGCCCAGGATCGACCGGCTGATGGTCTGGTCTGTGCGACGCTGGCGGTGGCAGCGAATGTGCATGCTTCATCGTAGACGAAGGCGTAACGACCGACGGCTGCTGCTGATGCAACGAGGCCAGAGACGCGGCGCTCTCGTGTCGTTTGAGCGCCGGTGAAGCGTTGTGGGTGTTCGTAGCCGCCTTGTACAGGAGGTCCAGCGCGTCGTGCGTGCCAAACACACTCTGACGCAGCACGCTCTGGGCCTCCCTGTTCTCGAGCTGCGTGTTTGGCTCCTCAGGGCCTCCAAAGTCTTCGTCCCTGAGCGACCCGTTGGCCCCGCGTGCCGCGTCTGGCCGGGAGAGCGGCTTGTCCCTGCCAGGGCCTCCGCCAGGAGTCAGCGGCGTCTCGCCAAACATGCGACGGTCCACGGGAGGCGGGCTGGCATTGGTGTTGACGCGCTTGCGGCCGTTACGGACAATGTACTCATCAACATCTGCCTCGATAATGTCGGTGCCATCCTCATTCTTGCGCTTGCGGCGCGTAGCACTGAAGAAGCACTCTTTGCTCTCACGACGGCAGCGCACACAGGGCGGGTCATGGGGGTTATCGACGCTGCCCAAGTCGCAGCGTACCTTGCGTCGACGGCATGGGATACAAGCCTGATAGACGCGCTTATGCTGGCCGCCTGGGTCGGCAGCGCCGCCGGCTGTATTCTCTCGCTGCTGCTGGCCGGCCTGAGAGAGTGACCCGGGTGCGGCAGAGGTTGTCGATGCGGCCGGGCTGGCGCTGGGGCCGGAGGCGGCGTAACTGGTCATTGGGCGCGGGTGCGGATGTGGGTGTCGAGTCGTGCGGTGCGCGGCCGAGGGTATCCGGACCTGCGTGGAGTTCGGCTCTCCTCCTCCAGCTCCAGTGAGCGACTGAGGGCCGAGGGGGGCCAGCCGCGCCGAGACGCGTGCGGCGTTCGAATCGGAAGGCACCGACTCTGTGTGTGCCTGTCTCAATCCCCGGAAGATGGCCGGGTGGGTGCGCTCATCCGGCGGTTGCGCATGAGCTGATGGTGAGCTGTTCGCAAATGGAAGAGGGAGAACCAGCGATCGGTTTGCAGCGGGATTATGGAGGGGCAGAGGGTTAAGATGGGTGCCAGTGTGGGTTGTGTCGGGATTTTGGGGGGTTGGACCTTGACGTTGGGGAAGGAAGGAGCGGTGGGGCCATCCGAGGTACGTACCGCCTCTGCTCCTTCCAATTCCACGTCCACCAGTGCGCGCGCCGTTATGGCTGTTCCTTGGCGAGCGTATCCCGCCATCCAACCGGAGGCGGACCTGGTGCGGGGGTGCATGCCATTATCCGGTGCGGCTAGTCCTTTCTGGGGCAGATTGAGGTTATCGGGTCGTCCGGGTTGTCTTCAAGTTTCCCATCGAAGGCGCAGCTTGGCTTCTAGAACGACACATGGCTCAATGCGAATGATCAAGTGACTATTTAATTTTTTCAGTCATTTGCCGAAGAAAAACGTCCCGGATTCTCGGAATGGTTAATGTAGTTCCTACTCTTGCTGCGGTCACGCTGCCTCGACAGTGCTACACAACGCGTCACATCACAATCGAATTGCCTGGCTCGCGTCTTACTGCCCTATCACATGGCAGAGGTCGTGCTGAGGCGAACCCGATGTCTCTACACAGTGATTGGTCACTCATCCTGCAACTGACTGCTGAACTGCGTGTATTGTCAATAAAGATAACCATTGCATTCGACCAGACGACAGCTCAATACATGGACACGCTCGAAAAGGTCTAATGCTCCGAGGCCAGCAGCCCGCAGCAGGCTGCCCTGACTGTCCCATTTCGTGCCCTTCCGTGCTACACGGCCATCCTCTGCTCTGCTGTCTTCTGTTGCCTAAGTCCCTCCAAGACATGGCACAAGGCACGTCATCGTGTGGGCATACAGCGTCAGTTCAGGGCGCTGTGGAACTTCCTGTGTGTGGTTCAGGCGCCATTGCTCTGCTTGGCGCCCTCGGTATCGTTGGGAGCGGTGACAGCCGCCGCGTCAGGCTTGGGTGCGCTGACCTCACCATCAGCTGCTGCGCTGGGCTCCTCCTCAGGCGTGTCATCCAGTGCTGTCGGCTTGAAGTCCCCACTTCCAGCCTCAACGGCGGCCACAGGAGGTGCTGGAGCTGGAGCACTGTCCCGGCCCCGAGCGTTGTTCGCACCGGAGACTCCAACGGCCGGCACACCACCCTCAGCGATCTTCTGCTCTGTGTCACGAACGATCTTCTCCGCCTCGCTGACGCGCCCACTCTGCGCCACCTGCTCCACGCCAATCGGGTTCTCCTTGTCGTTCTGGCTCTCCAGCAGCGCAGCCTTGTCGAAACGCACAACCATGCACGACAAGTTGTCGGTGCTGAAGCGGTTGAGAGCGTGATCGACCAGGTGCCTGGCCGCAATGGCCGGGTCCTCCGTCTCCCTGATCAGGTCGACAGCTTCCTGGTCAGAACAGACGTCCCAAAGCTGCAAGACGGGTTAGCCATAACCGCACAGATACAAGGGGAGACATGGACACTTACGCCGTCGCAGGCAATGATGATGAACTCGTCGCTCTCCGGGTGAATGACCGTTTCTGTGGTGTAAGGGTGGCCGGTGACAAGGTCCTTCATGTAGGTATCGCCCAGGGCCCTGGTAACGGCGAGAACACCGTTAACACGGTTGTTCAGGATGAGACCGCCCGCGTTAGCAATGCGCTTGCCCTCGTTCTCGTCGCTACCCTTGTGGTCGTAAGAGAGTCGTAGCGCCTTGCCGGCGCGGCAGAGGATGATCCTGGCATCGCCAACATTGGCGGTGTACAGGACACGCTGACGGAAGGCAGAGCCTTTGAGCTTGGCGTGCGCGACCTCACCGGCAGCTTCCGGCTTGTCGTCTGCGGCGCCCGTGCCGTCTCCAACGGGCTTGGCCGCCTTACTGGCGGCGGCAGTGGCGGGCGCAATAGCCTGGGAGCCCGTCGCAGACCTGTCGCTCGGCACGCGATCTTCCCAGCGGAGGACAGCCACGGCGGCCGTGCAACCGCTGTTCTTAAGAGGCAGCTTTTCCAGCTGGCCATCGACAGAGGTGAAGGTCTGGTCGAGGAGTTCGGGGATGGGCATGTTCGGATTCCTGCGGATGATGTCCTCCAGGACAATGTGAAGCTTCTTGCCACACCAGTCTGCAGCAAACGTGCCGGCGTGACCATCGAAGATGGCAAAGTAGCCATTGTCCGTCTCGACCATATCCTTGTCAGCGGCCGGAGGCTGCTTGGGCGTGTCCTTGGCCGGGTCGGACTTGGTCTGGATCTCGAGCACGGGGGCCGGAGTGTGAAGGAAGTTGTACAGGAAGGCATGCGTGTCCTCCATGGTGCGGCGGCACTTCTTGTTCCTATCTTCCCAAACGCCGACCCGGAAGGTTGAGCGAGGGCCGGGCACCGAGTCGCCGGCCGAGTTGTTGTGCTGGCCCTGGGGCACGGCCAGGGCGGGATCCTGCTTGCCGAGCTTCTGGAGGGGGCTCTGGACGGCCGATTCGGTGCTGTTCCGCCCCTGGGAGAAGCTCAGGGTGTTCTTGGCCGAGGCGAGAAGGCTGCTGGCCTTGCTGGAGACGCCGCTGGCTCGGCGCTTCTTGTCGGAGGAGCCACCAGTATCCTGGCGGCCGGGCGGGCTGCCATTGCCGCTGCGCTTGTCGCCGCTGGCAGGTTGCTCGGCTGACTTGGAGGCGGCATCGGGCGAGGGAGACTTTGAGCCGTCGGACTTTGCGTCGCCGTCCTTGGACTCCTTGGGACTGGAGCCGCCGCCGAACATTCTGGTCAGCAGGCCACTCCCCTGGTTGGAGAGGCTGCGACGTTTGCTGCCTGCCAGCTTTGTGGCTCGGAGGGGTTTCGCGGGGTGGTTTGTTCTGTTATATCGTGCGTCGCGTGGTCTGTAATGTCAGGGGATGTCGGAAGAAGAGTTGAGGGCGAACGGGTGCGGGGTCGCGTCGTCGTCCGGGGAGGCGTCGGGAGTGACGGCCAAGGACGAGGTGCCGACGACGGAGTGCAGTGTGGATGACGGAAGGAGTGGGCGAAGGGTGCGGTGGACACTTTTCGCGATGACCAAAGTGGGGAGGGAGCTGTGCTGCCCTGGTCTGGACGCTGGACTGGACTCGATTGCCCGTCGCGTGTGTCGCCTAGAAAATGCCCAGGCGTGTCAGATGTCTGGCCGTCAACTGTTGGACAGCGGGTGGAGCGGAGTTTGGCGCACCTGGAAGGGAGGCGGCAGGTAAGGTAAGCAGGAAGGCTCGGCAACGATGGAAGCACCGGAGATGCCTGGGCTGTACTTGTACAAGGGCCGCCTGTGGTGGAGGTGGAGGTGAGGGTGGCAGTGCCGGGTTTGGTCCTTGAGGTGAGAATGCCGGGGTCCGGGGCGGCTTTCTCTACTGGTCTTGGTTTGGTTTGGTCTGGTGTGACAGAGGGTCCAGGTGTGTGTGTGTCGGTGACAAAGGCGGTCCGTCCGGGATTGTGTGCTTTGTGGAGGGATGCTGCGAAGCATGCAAGATGCGAGGAAGAGTTGACTGAGACGCAGCAGCAGAAGATGGGTATGTTTGGTGCCGAGAAGAATGACAGAGAGGTTTCGACGAAGGGGAAGATGTGAGTGATCCGGGAAACGGGTCATCAACTCGGAGCACACACAGCGGGTGGGCGTGGAGTGAAGACAGTCCAGCCAGGGCCAGGGCCAGGCCAGGGGCGAGAGTGACGTAGGGGGCAGGTGCGGGAGGATCGAGGGCGGGGGGCTCGTGGCGCTGGCGCTTAGGTGGGAGGTCTGGCTGGGGGGAGCACCTCAGTACGGTCCGGCTGCTGACGCTGACGCACTGCTGCTCGTTGGAGGCCAGCAAACTTCTATGCCCAGTGCATCAGGTGTCTTGCGTTGATGCTAGCAACCGAAACCAATAGCGAATCATTTTTCCTTTGATTTGGACTGGTTGCTGCATAAGAATGACACGTACGTCCATCCCCATCCAGTCGCACCGGCGACCAAACGCTACACACAGTCGAGGGGTGTTTCATACCCTCTGTCCTAGCTCACTCTTATCTGCAGCTTTACCTCAGCTTCGAGGGGCCACTTGCTGGCTATCGATTCGTCCGTCATTAACAAGAGACCGGACCATCTGTTTGTCGCTCAGACACTCCTTTGTTCCGGATCGCATCACAACGCCTGGTGCCATTATCTCCGATTTACAAGTGACACAGACCTGTTTGGCCAGACATGTCTGCTGGTCATATCCTTCGTGTGTGATGCTGTCCGACTTGCAGAGCATCATCCTGTGGCTCTCTGCCTAAAATCAGCGGTCTGGGATAGACGGATAACCTCGGACTCTGACCGGAAATTATGCCAAGCTTGTTCCATCAGTTGTCGGTCGATCTCCGAGCTGCACGACTCCATCTACGAGACTAGTCAAGCTTTGTTCCCTGGCTCGCCTTCTGAGTCAGGTACTTTCGACACCTGAGGGCTGAGGGCCAACGGCAACATGGTCGCGCTTTTGTGCTGAACCCCTTCCCAACTATTCGCCCGAGCGTAGTTGGTCTACGAATTTTTGGTGTCCCAAAGACGCTGGACCCCTTCACTTGATCCTCGCCGGGGTCTCCATGCGCAATACCAAAACACTGCAATCATTAGGCAACTTCAAAAGCTCGACGACACTCATATCAAATCATCTTGACAACTCCAGAAACACCGCAATGAAGTGGCTAATAAAGAACCCGGCCGCACCAGGCCGGTAAACATGAACGACGCAACACCCTGTTGTCTGGTACCTTAAATCACCTCCTGAGGCTGTCCAGCCTCGCCTGGAGATCATCATCCGCGCCGCCTCCGCCACCACCCATGCCACCTTCGCCTCCAATGGCCTGGGCCACGCGCTTCTCCTCCACCGCCGCAGATTGCACGGCTGAGGGCGTTTCGCCGAGCTGTGACAAATGTTAGAACAAAACTGTAGATAACAACACATCCTCACCAGACTTACCGCCGAGTTGAGGTCCACGCCAATCTCCTCCAGCACCTGCTCAACCACCTCCTCGCTCTCCTCCTCCGCGCCGACGTCCATGGCATCGTCAATGGCGTCGTCCATCATCTCCTGCCGCTGCTCCATGACGTCGTTCTCGCGCTCGAATTCCATGGCAATCCGTTGCAGCGCGGGGAGGTTCATCGTGCGGTTCATGCTGCCCAGGGCCTGGGTAGCACCCTTCATGGCCTGCATCATCTGCTCGTTCGTGCGATAAGTCTGCGGGGTATCTGTCAGCGGGGGGAGACTTCATGTGAGCGGGGTTTGGGGTTCATACCTGCAGTCGGAGGGAGATCTTCTGCAGTTGACTCCTCATGGAGTAGAACTTCTCAATATACCTGGAGTGTTCCGGTCAGTCGTGTGCTCAACCCAATGGTCCTCTGTAGACTTGCCTCCTTGTGCGCACGAGATCTTTTGCCTGGATCTTGCATGCGCCCATCTGGCCCTTTTGAGCACTCTGCTTGATCTGGCCGACGAGCGTCTTCTCCTGCTTCTCCAGCTTGACGCGGATCTGGTCGAGTTCGCGGATCGCCTTGTCCAGCATGCGCTGGTTCTTGCGCAGACGCTCCGCCGGCGTCATACGCTTGCCGAACATGTACTCGAGAATCTGTGCGGCGACATGTCAGTGGATGGGCGGCGACCAGACGGCATCCGGAATGGCCTCACATTCATGGTGGATGTCTGGGCGGAGGCGGTGGGAAGAAGAAGAGGGGGAGGTGGCGGTCGAAGATAGTCCTGAAGATGCAGAGTCGCTGGGTTCGGATGCAACTTTCGTTAGAGGTTTCTCGGGCAAAGTAGCAGCCTGTTGCTCGTCTTGCGCGGTGTCGAGATGTCGTGTTGGAACAAGCCGAATGAAGGCAGCCTGGCGTCCACCTTCGGGCTGGAACCAGGAAGTTGGCTTGCTGCTGCGGCTCGCTGCATCATCGCAACGCCGAGCTGATAAGATAACGACCCGCTCACCTTATGCCTGTCATCCACCAACGACCGGAGCGGCGGGGAGCTGGTGGCTGGTCATCACTGCAGCGGCCAATCACGTGCCTGCCGCGTCCAACCTGGAAATTTGCCGCCCCCCGGCCCAGAATCATGCAGCGGGTGGACGGGCAGGGAAAAAGGTGACCGTCATGTTCCGGCGGCTTGAAAACATTCCATACACAACACCACTACACTCCAACCTCCGATCCCCCTCAACAATGCAGCTTCTCTCCGCAACTGCTTCAACATGAGCCAAGACTATTTCTCTGGAAAGGCGAAGGCCCCCATGGGTCAGGAACCCGCTGAAGACGATGTCGCCGACACCGCCACCACGCCCATGCCGTCATCGTCGAGCAGACCTCAATACGTGACCGTCGGCACCGGTTCAGCTTCAGCACACGCCACCAACCTGCAGGCCATGATCAACAGCAACGACTCTGGCTACGGAAGCGTCGTCAACGGAGACGATGCTGCCGCTGCTCTGGCACACGACTATGCGACGCAGCCCGACACCCACGGCCGATCGCAGGCCGGCGCCATCCAGCAGCTCCTCTATAACCAGCACCGGTCAACCCTTGGGCGCTGCATCGGCACTGTCGTCGGCACCCTTAAGGAACTGCAGGAGATGAATGCGCAATGGCCAGCGCACTATCCGACCGTCCAACGTACCGAGACCACCACCTCCCAATCCCGACCTCCTTCCCGGCCCGGCTTCCAACAAACACATTCGATGCTGGGCAACCCGTCCTCGTCGCACTCGGACGGCCCTCCGCCCCCACCTGCTCTTAGAAGGTCATGGACAGCGGCCGGCGATGCACACGAAGAGGCGGAATCGAGCAGAGCACAGGAGACCAAGGTCGTGGACGAGCCGCGCCTGGTCACACCCCAGATTGCCCAGGACTTCTCAGTACTCAAGCTCGACCTCAAGCTTGGGTCTCTACACCAGGCGGAACTCGTTCATTCGCTCGAAAAAGGCTCCATCGCTTCTCTTCTCGACGGCCAGATCAGCTCCAGCATCCGACATCTCATGAACCTGCGCGAGCGCATCGAAGATACATCCAGCAAGGTCCTCATCACCGGCGACCTGAACGCCGGAAAGTCGACTTTCTGCAACGCGCTCCTTCGCCGCAAGATTCTTCCCGAAGACCAACAACCATGCACCGCCATCTTCTGCGAGGTGCTCGATGCGAGGGAGAACGCCGGCGTGGAGGAGGTTCATGCCGTTCACAAGGATGCTGTCTACAACAGGAACGACGAGTCAACCTACGATGTGTTCTCGCTGCAAGAGCTGGAAAAGATTGTGGTTGACAATGACACGTACACTCTGTGCAAGGTCTACGTCAACGATGTTCGAACTATTGACGAATCGCTTCTCAACAACGGCGTTGTCGACATTGCGCTGATCGACGCCCCTGGCCTCAACTCAGACACTACCAAGACGACGGCTGTATTTGCCCGCCAGGAAGAGATTGACGTCGTGGTGTTCGTTGTATCGGCTGCGAACCACTTCACCATGACGGCCAAGGAGTTCATCTGGGCGGCGGCCAAGGAAAAGGCATACCTCTTCATCGTGGTCAACGGTTTCGATGCCATCCGCGACAAGGAGCGCTGCGAGAAGATGATTCTTGAGCAGGTTTACGGGCTGAGCCCCGACACGTTCAAGGAGTCGGCCGATCTCGTTCACTTCGTGTCCAGCAATGCCGTGCCGACGGCGCCAGCTCCCCCGGGCGGACCGGGCGGCAGTGGCGGCGGCTCGGGTAGCTCTAGCGGCGGCGGCGGCGGCGACGACCCAGATGACAAGGGCAAGGGCAAAGACGTGGAGAAGATCCGCGACTTTGAGAACCTTGAGCAGTCTCTGCGCCAGTTTGTTCTTGAAAAGCGGGCGAGGTCCAAGCTGGCCCCGGCCAGGACCTACCTCCTCAACATCCTCAACGATGTCAACACGCTGGCCACCGTCAACGTTGACGTTGCACAGGGCGAGCTCGACCGTGTGACCAAGGAGCTGCAGGAGATTGAGCCGCAGCTGGAGACTAGCAGAAGGGCCAGAGGCCAGGTCAGCGATGAGATTGATGTGTCCATCGAGGACGCCTGCAAGGACGTATACGACCACTCTCGGACCACCCTGACAACAGCTATTGCTAATGCGGGGTACAATAACCACGGCGTCGAGTACCACGGCTTCTTCTACGCCTTTGAGTACGCAGACGAGCTGAAGCGGGCTATGATGGCGCATATTGCCGAGAATGTGACTCTCTGCGAGGAGTACGCCAAGCGGAGGACCACGGCTGGCGTCAATGTCATCAAGCAACTCGGCCTTCTCCACGTGGGCGACCAGTTCAGCAACCTTACCTTCCGTCCGGACGTCATGTTCAAGCGGAAGAGGGACTCTATGGCTCGGCAGGTCGATATCCCGACGGAACTGTGGGACTTTGTCGACTTTTCGACGCTCTTCCAGCAGCAGGAGAAGGTGGCTGGCACCGGCATGGCTCTGACGCTCGCCGGTGCCCTGGTGCCGCGTTTCATTGGGATGAACGGCTGGATGGACCACGCCCTCAGCGCCGCCCGCGTCATGGGCAACGACAACCTCCGCCGGCTCATCATTCCCGGCATTATTGTTGCTGGTGAGTTTCTTTCCTGTTCACTCTTCCGCGCATGTCCACTGACTTTATCTCAGCCATCACTGCTTCCGCCTATGTCGTCAACCAGATCCCCAACTCACTGCCGCACCGCCTGTCTGCCAAGATCTCGACCGAGCTCGCAGCCATGGACTACGTGCACGAAAACTCAAGCCGCATCTCAACGTCGGTGCGCAAGGTGCTCCGCATCCCCGCCGACAACTTGCGTGTGGAGCTGGAGCAGACGGTCCAGAAGCTCGGCGAACGGCGCGAGGAGACGCTCAAGGTGCGACAGGAGAGCGAAGTGGCGCTCAAATACTTTGGCAACCTGGTGCGCAACAGCGGTATGCAGAAGCGCCAGGTTGAGGCCGTCGACCTCGACGCGTCACCACCTGGCGCTGCGGCGGCACACTGAGGCGAGGGAGAGGAAGTCTGGCAGTGACCCATCTGCCACCCAAGACTGACGATGATGATACGATGCGTGGTAAGGGGGGCGGTTGAGCTTTATGGAACACAAAAAATTCCGGCATTGGGAACGGCGTACCCGGGGCCTCTCTCGATTTGAGGGGGCTACATTCATTCTGCGTCGACATAGCAAGCAACACAAAGGCCCTTCTCCGATCCTTTGACTTTACCTACGACAAACCTGTAAATACCTAGTAATATACCACTGCGTCTGCTTTAAGAAGGCTTTTGCTTGATATGTTTTCTGCGGGCAGCATTTTTGCCTCGTACGGTAACATTACACAGACCTTGAGACGTCATCTGTATTTTTTCTGCCTCCATCTCGCGGAGCCGGCTAGCGGTCATGAGCCATGTGACATTGACTGCTGCACGCTTAGACGATGATCCCGCACGGGCGTCATGGATGATAGCTTCGGTGGGTGGCCGAGAGGCCGGGATAGCTTGGCGACGTGGACAGAGGGCAGTGGTCGATGATACCCCGTAGGCTGTCGGCCAGACCACTTGTTTGGACAGCCCGGAGTTTCCTCACTCACATCCTGTCACAGACTTGGCCGCAACAATTGCAAGGATTCACTGAAGAGGTCTCACATCGTCGGTACATCGGGGGAGAAGAGGGGGGCAAAGCAGGAGGGGTTAGATGACAGGTCGTCGCTGGAGGTCCAAGCGGGGGACGAGCGGCAAAAGATCAGACGAATGGGCATCTCCTACCCGTACCAGGCGAGCCGGCCGAGAGCTGCAAGTGTGATGAGAAACATGTGTTAGTGTGAAATGTCCATAATGGTCAAAACATATGTCTCTCTTCTGTTCCCTGTGGCGTGGCGCCTTCTCCCTCGCTGAGTTGGAGGTTCCAAAGACATGGGACGGGAATTCCAACGGCGACACGATGTTTCGGACGGAACGCTCCACAGGGTTTCTGTTCCGGCCTTGGAATCTTTCGATGCATGAACCAGGACTCGCCCCAAGTGCCCGGCCCCCTCTAGCGCATGAGACACATGATCTGCATGACGCGCGAGGGAGCCCGGCTCTGACGACGTTCCGCGGGAGACCATCTCGGAGAGATCAGAGAAGGCAAGTCGAGTCGACTCGGACGTGCTAAAATGGAATGGGGAAGGCGTTCGGATGGCTAGGGGGCTTGTTTAATTTCCAGGCGTCAGGGTGGTTGCAGAGCGGTCCTTCAGTTGGATTGGCCCGTGGGTGAGTGCACTGAGGTAGCTGGAGGATATTGGGGCTTGCATCCGTGACCGTTGGTTGGTGATATTACAGCGCTGTTATAGGTTTCGGGGGGGCACATTTAGGGGACATTGGGAGGGGGGGCTCCCGACTGACGAAGCAATTGTTCACAGACGGGATGAACAAAACATGATTGTCAGGATCAGTATGCATTGGAGCTTCCAGAAGGCGTTTCCTCAGATAGAAGACATGTCCGTCATGTGCGACCAGAAGCACATGCTTGATGCATGATGAAAGGGGCTTCTCCCTGAAGATGGAAGGACAGGACAGGGAGAAAGGGGATGCCACCCCTGAATTGCGTCCCAGATCGGATGCTGCAGGGCGGCGGGCCAAGTACCTCACCACCTATCGGGCGGTACAAGGTGACCATCGTGCATGGCACTGCACTGGCAGCACTCTCCCCATTTTTCTGCCTCTTCCACAGGCAGGCAGGCCCCCTAAACTTTTTCCCCCGTATCGTTCCTTCCGTCCACTCAATCAACTGGGGTGGGCACACGATACCCGCCCGGAACAATGGGCGCCACCGGATCCCCCCTGTGTCTTCAGGTATCCCACATGTACTGAATCCCCGTGCCTCCCTTCCAATCTTCCCGTCCCAAACCCCAACCCAGCCTGAAGGTCCAAGTCCAGTCCACGCCATCGTCCGTCCGTCGTCTTCGACTCCCGTCTCCTCTCCACGGGCGCTTCTCAGGAGCTGCATCTTTTTGTTCAGCTACATCCATATCCGATTGTCCTTCTTTTTGTCCAGCAACAGCACCACCACCGCCAGCATTCATCAACGGCCGCCGACAGCGCATTGTACCCCAGTCGCGAAAAAAAGGGGACCCGCCGTGCCGCCCATCTAATTTGTCCATCCACCGCCCGCCGCTACACCCCCCAGTCCAGAGAGACTCTCTGCATTCCGCCCATTCCACGTCCAACACGACAGCGATACACCACTGGCCCCACGACAACAAGCCCAACCGATTCCAGTGTACACGCGAGAGAGACGCCCAAAATCCCACATGCTCCTCCCGTAGAGCTGAGAGCGCTCCGAATCCCCTCGACACCAGGCTCGCTCCCCGTCTCCCATGCAGCGCCGCTCTCACGTCTCCCGATCGCCGTGTCGCATCAACCCCTGAGCACCACAGCCGATTGCACCACAGCCGACGCCCGTTTTCGACCATTGCCTGGTCCCAGGATATCCGTCCTCCCCAGTACAACGGGGAGCTCGATACATCGCACAACGGAACCTCAGCTCGCTGAGCAGCGCGAGGAACCATGTCACTCAACGGCCTGGACGACCCAAAGGTCAAGGAGGCTCACGAAGCTGCCGCCGCCGAGCCCGGAGGATGGTGAGTGTTGCGCAACTTTTTTTCCTTCGGCCTGTGTCACTCGAAAAGGGTCACTGCCCTCCACGACCATTTGCTGACCAGGGGCACTTGTTGCGTGTTCTAGGTTTCTCCTGAAATATGCCGCTCGTGACGAGGTCGACCTGCTCGGACGTGGCAACGGGGGTATCGTCGAGATCCGGAATAACATCGCCCAGTACGAGGAGACTTCGCCTCTGTTTGGCTTTCTCCGATATCGCCGGCGAAATGTCCTCATCAAGTATCTGCCCGACGATTGCTCCCGGCTGGTGCAAGGTGCGTTCCAATGCTACCTCTCAGAAACCCCCAAAACATACTGACGCTTTCCTAACAGCCCGCCTGACGGTGCATTTCAACGCCATCTGCGAGAGGTTCGCCCCCTATAACACGACATTTTCCATATCCACTGCCAAGGAGCTCAAGGACTCTAAGCTGTCTGCCGCCTGCTCTCTCCATGCGGCGTCAGGGTCAATATCTTCCTCCACCAGCTCCCTGAGACGGAGGAGACTGATGGAGATCGCCGAGGAGGAAGAGGAGGAGCAACGCGCCGTCAAGAGATCCTCGACGGTCCTCGAGGATGACGATGGGGATTCCGACACCGATAGGCCGAGATCGCCCGACTCGCCGCCCCCAGTCTTGTTGAACGCCGACCTCGCTGCGCAGCCTGAGGAGAGCAAGTTCTCTCACTCAGTGGATCCTCCAAACTTTGTCGGAGTTGACAGGCCAGAATCTCCGATCGCGTACGATGAAGACGGCCGAAAACTCTCCTCGCAGACCGCGCGTCCCGACCTCTACAGCTACAACTCATATCCCTACGGCAAGCCCAAGGTCAAGCTTGGGCCTCGTCCCTCTCTCGAAGCCAGCGGCCGCCCCAAGACCGCTGCTGGTGCCGGAACCTTCAGGCCGGTCTCGCAGATGCCTACCGGCCTCAAGATGTTCTCCAAGGGCTCGAAGCGCGTCAAGGCCGCCGACGATAATGACGGGGCAGAGCACGATCCCACCGCTGTGGCCTTCCCCATTGTCAACAATAATACAATCGACCACCCTTCCACCCTCATTCCCGACGACGGCTCCTCGAAATCCCCCACCAGTCCCGTCAGGCCCGCTACCAGTTCTGGCGTCTCGATGAAGTCACCCGTCATCACCACCTTCCCGGCCATTGTCAAGAACACAATGACCCCCGAAAAGGCACGCCTCATGCGCGCCATGCAGCTCCGCGAGAAGAAGAAGCAGGCTAGTCTCCTGCCTCCCGCCGCGCCTGCCGCCGAGGGCTCCAACCAGGATGAGCACGCCGCACACCGACAGCAGAGTCCCGACGCCGAGGAAACGACCACAGGCTTGGCCACACTACAAGAAGAGGAGGAGAAGCGCCGGTCAATGGCAAAACTGGACTCTGGCATTGCTGTGGACCCTGCAACTGAGGCCTCGCATGCCGAGCACTCCGATGCCGCACAGAGCGACTCCCGTCCCGAATCGCCGCTGGCGCCATCATCCGAACCCGATCAGTCAACCAAGGCGTCTTCATTATCCGAGGCCACGGACGAGACGGTCAAATCTCCTGGAGGCAACAACAGCGAGAGGGGTCCTTCGCCGGCGATGGAGGATGGGAGCCAGGTTCCGGAGCAGCCCATGACAGCAGCCGAACAAGACCAAGAGAGCGAGCACGAGCACGAGCACGAGCACGAACAGTCTACGTTGGTCGATGCCAACGATTCCAAAGCTGCGCTGGAGACCACCGAGGTCCCCTCAAGCCCACCAGAGAAGGAGCAGTCGGCCGATGAGCCAGCAATTGTAGACGACAACGAGAAAGCCGCCGAGACCGCGGAGCCTGTCGCCACGGAACCTCAGCCCGAGACCGCGACTGAGGAGCTAAGCGTTGCAGCAATCCCGGAAACACCCAAGAAGGATGAGGAGTCTGAAAAGGAGACGGCAGCAGAGGACTTCCCGGAGCCGCCACTGACACCACCCGTTTCCAAGTTTACCACGGGGAGGACCATGTCTCCCAGCAGCATGGCCCCTGAGGCTGCCGCAGATACAACGGCAACTTCCCCCCACGGCATCCCGACCTCCAAGTTCTCCACCAGCAGCCCCGTGGGTGTCCCAACGATTGTGCCGCCTCACGTGGAAGAAGACTTGTTCACATCGGAAACGATCGCGCAGAAGGAGAAGAGGAGGACCATTGAGCCAATCCGCACCGATTTGAAAATTGGCGAGAAGGCTTCGAACGATAACCTCTCCGACGATGATGCTCTAATGGACGAGCTGCAGTCAGCCACCGTGGAGCAGGCCAAGCCGATGCTCGTCTCAAAGTCCCCCATCTCGCCAATGTTCCCGAGCCCGACACAGGAGAACGATGACAAGGGTCCCCCTCGCGTTGTGCGCACCAGCTCCAACCCCATTCGAGGCAACCTCCTCACTCCTTCGGACGTCGTCCCGAACTCAGCGCGCTCAGTATCCTCGGGCGCTGCTTACCTGCACAAGATTACGCAACAGCACACATCCAGCCGCGAGAATCTGCTGCCGAAGACGGGCAAGCTGGGCTCGCGCATCTCTCAGAGGATCAAGGCGCTGGAGATGCTCTCTGTCACTACCCCTGGCGATACCCCCACGCGGAGCAATTCGACACGGAGCGTGGCCCCCTCGGCGACGTTCTTCTCTGTCGGCAAGGGCCGGGAACCCTCTCGTTCGCCGTCTGTTGCTGACCGCGCTACCTCGCTGTCAAGGCGCAGCCCGCAACGCAGCAACACAGCCATCTCAGATTCCCGCGAGGGCTCTCCCGAGTTTAGGGTGCAAAGGGAGAGGTCTCTGTCGGTTGCAAGCAGGCTGTCAATGTTCGAGGCGCCAACGGTGCCGTCGCCCACCTTGATGCCCCGTGGCAGGCAGGAGACAATCTCCGTGACTGCTCGCATCCTCCGAGATCCCAGCGAGGTCGGCCTGCAACCCGAGATTCCTAAGGACCCCTCGGAGTTCTCGCGACTGGAGCTGCGACAGTCGCCCCTGGAAGTGAACCACCAGCGTGGCGATGCGGAGCACCCATCACCACCCAAGCAGACGATCCAGGAACGGAGAAGGTCTAAGGAGACGAGGCCGTCCCAGTCGGACGACAAGGACGAAGAAGATGACACCAAGGCCCGGCGGTCGTCCTTGAGCATTGTTAGAGACTTTATCAAGGACCGCCGCAGGTCTCTGAGCTCGGCTCCCCCCGATGTCCTGACCACTCCCTCGGTCATGAGCCCCAAGACCTCCCCTTCGCGACCCCCGTCGACCCACAACAACAGCAGCTCGAGTTTCCCTCGCCGCCTCTCGATTAGCAGCCGGCGCTCATCCATCAGCAAGGAGGCGGTGCTTTCGCCCGCCGCTACCGAGGCCAGCTCTGGTGACGACAGCAGGTCGACCAAGAGCGACAAGAAAAAGGGCCGCGCCAAGGGATTCATGCGCAGGCTGTCGTCTTCCATCAGCTCCAGCCTGGGCAAGAACATGACCCCTACGGCCATCTCACCAACAGTCAAGGAGGAAGACGCCACGGATGTCAGCGAGGCACGCCCTGCCCAGCCGTCTGTGCAGTACCTGGGCGACGTCAACGTCCAGTTCCCCGACAACCTGCTTTGGAAGCGCCGTACCCTCGGCCTCGACTCGCAGGGTTTCCTTATTCTGTCCGCGTCCAACGCAACTGGCAAGGACAAGCCCGCCATTGGCGTCAAGCGGTACCACCTCAGCGACTTCCGCACGCCTTTTGCGCCGGACGTGGAGGTCCAGGAGCTCCCCAACAGCGTTGTTCTCGACTTCATCGAGGGCTCGGGCCTGCAAATGGCCTGCGAGGACCGCGCCGGGCAGATGGAGTTGCTGAACAGTAAGTTGATTGCCCCAAGTCTGATGCTCCCAATCACTGACACCTAGACAGCTCTTCTGGAGGCGCACCAGAGCCACACGATGTTTGGCCAGTAGTCGGCAAGGGCCGATAATATTCCCTCTTCATCGGCGCTGCCATGTACACTTTTTCGTGTCAACTACATCGCATCGCTTTCCGCCCACACCACACCACACCACACCACATCACACCACACGTCAACCGAGACGTTCTTCTCTGTTATAGAGACGGGATCTCGCAGTCTCTGCCTGAGCCCTTGCTCCCACCATCCACTTGCATCACGCTCTCGCAGCACCCAAAAGTCCCTACCCTACCTACACACACACATCGCATCAGGCTCGTCGCCGTCTCTCCCTCCCTTATCCCTATTTGCTTGTTTTCTTTTCTTGTCTGGAAATGATACCACATTCATGGGGGGACGCAAAGGTCGCCCCCGTTCATTCTGGGGGATAGCACTGGGGGCGGGCATCTTTGGTGTGTGAGTTTTTCAGCGCCGCCCTTGTTCTTTGTTCAGCTGCGATCCCGTGCCTCGGGGACATACTTTGATCACTTTGAGGAGAGAGGTGGAGGGTTGTGCCGCCCAAACAGATGGGGGTTGGATAACCGGGATCTCGCTATATTGAGGGACAGGTAGATGGGGGGAGTAGCTCGCCGCACTATAGGAGTGGTAATGTAAAGTGGGCGTACCATCTGAGCTGGTGTTCTATGTGTGAAGATGTGTCTAGGATGTACGTTGGGTCACCACATGATTTTGCACAGCCGCTGTTTTTCCTCGTCGCCACCAAAAATGGAGTCTAGGCCTCCCCGGGCGAGCTTTCGTGTCTGGTCGTCGGAGAGGCCAAAGTGCTCAGCAGCGAGGCGATACTCGTTCGACAGGGGGCTTTCAAAGACGCCAACATCATCCGTCTGGCAAATATCAGTATATCCCCCGTCTCAGCGGGATGTGTAGAACTCACCCCGAGTGACACATGGCAGCCCTGTGTGTCCATCCACTCCCCGAGATGATGTCCCGGGAACCCGCCGGTGACCATCTTGGCCTGCACGTTGCAGCTGAGGCACAGCTCTAGCCCGATGCCCCCACTGCAGCCTTTCGTTCTGACAGCCTCCTTGATCTCCGGCGAGAGACAGATGACATGGCCCAGACGGTCGGGGTTCCAGCTCAGCAGCGTCGCGAGCTCCTCGTCTGTTGATGAGACCGGGGCCTCGGCAAAGTGTACCGTTACCTTCAAGCCCTTTGCCTTTGCCTCTTGGAAAACAGGAGTGAAAATGTCGATGGCATCGCGGGCATCACCCGGCCCACGCGCACACGGGTCTCCGCATAGATCAAGGCCAACAACGCGGCCACGTAAAGCGAGGGCAATACGTAGTGTCTCGGCTGCATCAGCGGGCGTGTCACGGCGATCAACGCTGAGGATGAGGCGGGTATGCATCGTCAAAGGGGCCGGGGCCTCGCGCTCCCATGCATCGATAGCACCAAGGACGGTGCGGACGTAATCCTCGCGGGTGAGTAAAACAGAGCCATCGGCAGCGAGGATCTGGCGCGGAGTGGTGCGTAACTCGAGGTAGGCGACGCCGTCGGCTGCAAAGTCAGTCAGGACGGAGCGGGTTGCGAGAGCGAGGGAGGGTGCGTCGGCGAGGAGCGCGTAGATGTAGCTGCTGAAGAGGGGAAAGAAGGTCTTGAGGTCGTAGTCGTGTTTGCCCTCGGGCATGACGAGGGCGGGATCATCGAGGGTGAGGAGGCCGGCGGCGTGTTTGGGGGCCCAGATTGTGCGGAGGGTTTGGCGGCTGATGCTGCCGGTCAGATGGGCGTGAAGCTGTTGTGATGTTAGGATGGGTCTGAAGGGGGTGGTGGAGGCTGACCTCAATCTTGGGCAGGGCTTTGTAGTCCATGATTGTGGATGGGGGGTTATGTTGCACCGAGGGCTGGGACAGAGGGCGGTGATGTGTCTGGATGGTGTTGAGGCGAGGTTCGCCCGAGGCTGTGGACGCAATCATCATCTCCACTTCCAGTAGCTCACTGCATCATCACGACGCGTCGCCACGAGACACCATCACTTGCAAATAAGGTGCGCAAATCAAATCATGAATTGCCGGCCACACCCCGGGCCGGCCCTGCTGGCAAAATAATACACTGAGAACATTTCGTCCTAAGAGTTGAGAGCAAACACAAAACCCATGGTCCTTCCTCGCTCTCCCTCCGCAGCAGTCCCGAGGCAGGAGAGACAGTTTCCCCCGAGTGCCCGCTGTATAATACACACACGCCGCACGAGGCCTCCTGCTATTAAGCCGCTGGGCCGCGTCTGTTTCCATCCATCATCTGCCGCGGTTGCCCTCTTTCCTCAGAGGGAACATATTGCAACAAACTGGAAGGAATGCTGCCCTTTCCGTTGTTGGTAAAGTAATGTACAAGTAGGCGCGCGTCATCTGCGCTGAATCAGGCATTCGCACGCTTCCGCAGTTGCCAAACGATCGCTTCGTTTACAGGGCGGGACGAGCCTCGGCCTTGCCCAGGGACTGGGAGAGCTGGTCGGCGGTGGTGGCGTTCTCGTCGCCGGCGGTGAGGAGGTCGCCGCCAGCCTCGCGCATGCGGTACTCGCGCTCCATGCCCTCGATCTGCTGGTCCTCGGACCAGCAGGTGGCCAGGGGAACGCCGATCATGAGGGCGGTGGCGCAGACGACCCAGGCGGTGCGGGAGCCGTAGTACCAGGTGGTCTGGACGAGGCCAACGCCGGCGCCGACCTTGTCGCTGATCCAGCCACGGGTTGTGGGGGGGATGATGTCCTTAAGAGCGGCGAGGCGCTCGGCGAGGGTCTCTTGCGAAGGGTCGTAATCGCTGTCGTCGGAGATCTCAGAGTCTGGGGAAAGGGGGCAGTTATTAGCATGATGTCATGACCGTTTGTGAGGATTTGGAAGGAGGCTTACCGGTATCGGTGAAGTCGGCATCTTCCTCGATGGGTCCCTTCTGGGAGCCCTGGAAGTGCTCATCCTCGACCTCGACGAGCTGAACCATCTTGAAGTCTTCTTCGGAAGAGTTGGGAGTGAGGATGACGGGTGAGGAGTCGGGGTCGGCGACGGAAGCGGCGGCGGCTCGGAGTTTGAAGACGGTCTCCCAAAGGCGGTTGTTCGGGGTGATGGGGCAGCGGAAGGATCCGGTGGTGTTGGGGGTGCGTTTGTGGGCGTCTTCGATGGCTTGCAGTTGACGAAGTTTCCTCCTCCAGGCGTTGCGGCAGATCTCCTTGTAGACCTCCGGGAATTGCTCGAATTGCTCCTGTGGATCCATCGTAAATTTTGAGCCGGCGTCCGAGCGTCTAACCGAGGTTCTGCCGTGGGTCGGTGAGTGACGTGTTGTTTCGGTGTGACGGTGTGACGGTGTTTCGGTGTAGAATCTCGGTGGGGGTGTTGACCGAAGTGCACTTCATGTGTTTTGGCAGGAGCCCTTCACTCACAAATTCCGCACCTGCCTTCACAAGGAGCTGCTGCATCACATGCTTCAAACAGATAACAGCCGTCCCCCTATCTTATCTGATTGATCCCAATCACGTCAAACGTTTCAATCTTTCCTCTTCTCCAGCTTGGGCAAACACAGCCAGAGTCCCAGCAACACCACCAGCAGAGCCAGGACGATGGGCTGCAGGACTTGCACACCCTTGGCCTGGGCGATGGCACCTACAGCAAATGGCAGCACTGCAGCACCGCTACTTCCGAGTGCCGCTGCAAGTCCGATGGCACTGACATGCAGATGCCTCGGCAAGAGCTGGGTCGCCGCCACGATGACCGTCGGGAAAATGGGCCCCAGGAAGAAACCCTGTAGCGCAACAGCCACGGCCGACACGTAGAATTGCGGCACCAACCAAAACACCAGCTCAAGCGCCATAGTCAACACCAGGTATCCGATGGTAGCGAAGCCAAGGCCTATGCGCGGAGTCACGAAGCCAAGCACGATCCGACCGCATGTCAACCCCAGCCAGAAGCCGACGGATGTCATCCCCGCGTCGAAGGGCGCTGCATTTCTTACTCGCAACATGAACTGCACAATCCAGCCGCCCAAGGACACTTCGACACCGACGTACTGCGAGGCGCGTTAGTCGTTTCCATCAACAAGCCTTGGGGAGGACGGAAAACCCACGCCGAGAAGAAAGATCGCACAGATCCAGGTGATGCGGGCATATGGCGCAACAGCCAGGGCTGTCTTCATGCTGCTCCCTTCAGCATGACCCTGAGCGCTGTGACTGATGCTCTGACGGTACACAGCCGCCGTCTGCGGCCAAAATGCCCACGTGCAGATAGCCAGCTCGGCGGCGGCGAGACCGATCTGTTCCTCGTCATCAGCTTCATCTCCCTCTCAGGCTCCTGGCAAGCTTACCATGACATAGTAGAACATGTACCACTGCAGATATGCCCGCGTGATCATCGTCGTCGCGACGAGTGGCGCAACTACGCCCCCGGTACCGTAACAGGCGTGCAGGAAGCCCATGACCTCGTTGGCACGCGTTAAGTTCCCAACCCACGCATTCCACGCCGCGTCCGCGAGACCATTGGCAAATCCCGCCAACACGAAAGCTGTGACTAGCACCGGGTACGGGGGATGAAGTGCGATGATGATGTACGCGGCGAGATGACATCCGCCGCAGAGCATGGCGATGCCGCGTTGGCCGAGCTTGATGTGTATGAGGTTGATGAGGCTGGCGGAAAGGACGTAGCCGACAAAAGGCGATAGGAAGACGAGCGAGACGATGATGTATGAGATGTCATAGTATTTCTCGAGCTGGTACAGTACGGTTAGTTAACTAGTGGTCAACCAAACAAGGCGGCACGGTACATACGTATGGAATCAAGGCCTACAATCTGGTGTTAGCATGGTCACCAGTCTTGGGGGTTTCACTTACACCGTACGCCGCATCGTTGGCGCCGAGCACGAGAAAGCAAAAGAAGGTCGCCCCGATCCGGTACAGGTTGGTCCGAGGGTAGTTCCATCTCTCCAGGGCCATTGCCACAGGTGTCTCAGCATCTCCATCCTCACCGAGGCGGTGCCCCTGAATTTCACCATCAGGGACATCAGCGCCCTTCTCGGTCGGGAGCTGCTTATCCGCCAACGCGGACATTTCCATGGTCATAGTCGAAGGAGTAGTCATGATGACATGGGAAGCTTATTGTTCGAGCGAGAATTTGTCCGTGGCTCTTGAAAGTGCAGGACGTCTGCTTCCTTTAATAAGCCCAACACAACCAACGGACACACCCTAAACGGCAATCCCGCTGTCCGGTGAGTCGCACAAACCTCGGAGAATGAAGGACGCCCTTTGGATCGTCGAGTCTTGGGCCTTCCGGCGTGAACGCCATCGTCGAAAGCGGGCAGCTTCGGGATTGGGCCGGGCATGATCCGGCGGCATGACGGCATGACATGACCTCCCATCGGCACAGGTGATTGATCGGCTCTGCAGTGGTAGCCTTCACTGCAAGTCGAGTCTATAGTGAACTGTCTCAAAATATGATAGACTACAGGGCTACGGGTCTGGTCTCTCACTGCTCGTCAACGCCATCAAGCTGCTTGGGTTAGAAATGGTCACCGTCTACATTCACTCACCACAATGGCCGGATCATATCTTCAATTGATAAGTGGTATATAAAGGCCCCTGCCCGAGGCACATCCATCCTCTCTGCCTCGCTATCCATGAAGCAAATATAAACAAACCCCCCTTCATCATGATCATGCCCCAACGCCCGAAAATGCCAAAAAAAAAAAAAAAAAAAAAATCTCGCTCAATGCATCCCCCTAGAAATGCGTACTCCTCTTCTTCGTCAACTTCCTCCCATCATCACCATCAACCTCTCGCGGCCTCTGTCCCTCAGGATGCTGATCGCGATGCCTTGCGAAGAAATTGCTCACACTCGCCGCCGGGTTGCCGTACACGCCGCCGCTGCCCAGCAACCCCGAGAGCGGGTTACTGCTCGGCTTTTTGCCCCCCGCGCCAGCCCCTCCGCTCGCGCTGTGCTGGTGCCCACCGCCGCCACCGCTGCCGCTGCCGCCGTTGCTCGGCTTCCACCACCCTTGACTACCCCCCGACATCTGCGCGCCAGACGGACCTGCGCTAACGGGCCGCGGGGGCGGGGAGGGCTGGGGGAGGTTGTTGGTCGCAAAGTATGTCCCCCGCCCTGCCCCGCCAGGACGCGGCGGAAGACCCGGGACGTTTCCCTCGGGAGACATGGGGCTGGGGCCGCCGCCGTAAGCTTGGCCCTGAACGCCGTACTGCCGCCTGAGACGCTCCGTCTCGGCCTCGACTTCGGCCTGCTTCCGCCGTCGTTCATTCTCCTCCTGGTCAAGCATGACCTTGATGCGCCGCGCCTCCTCAGCGTCCTGCCTCTCTCGCTCTCGTGCCTGTCTCTCCCGCTCGCGCGCTTGCCGCTCCTCCTCGGCCACCATGGCCTGCAACCGGCGCGTCTCGGCGTCAATCTCGTGCTGGTCCTTGCGCGGAGGCGGCACAGCAGATGCAGTCATGGGAGGAGGGGGTTGCGCGGCGGCCCCGATGGCGCCCGACATGGTAGGGCCACCAACAGGGGAGGACGACTGGCCGCGCGAGTCTTTACGGCGGCCGGCCGTCGGTGGCGGCGATGACCCCGTGTTAAAGAGGCCGGGCTTTGGGTTCAGCCAGACATCCCGCACGACCTCTGCGCCGAGGAGCAGTACAATATCAAGGCCCTTGCGGTCCTGAACGTCGACACGGCGCAGATTCGGCTCGTAGATCGTAACGGTGCTCCCGCCGTGACGACTCTCTTTGAACATGGCAATCGTGATATCAGGCTCCTTGCTCTTCCTGCCGTCGACAGAGCGACCGACCATGTAGCACGTCATCTCCTTGCCGAGCCTGCTCTCCTTCTTCCAGCGGAAGACGACCTTTGGCACAACGTCGGCAACAGGCGGGGCCGAGGCCTCTGCATCGCGGTCCAGCATACTCGCACTCGGGGCGCGGAACGACTGCTCGGGTAGCTCAAACTCCCAGCTATCCGATTTGCCCCACGACCCGGGCTTGGAGCGGATGACGACCTGCGAGTCGGGGTTGTAGAGGTCAAGAGTGACAGTGTCGGGGACGACGGGTGTCGCGGGCGGTGGCACGCCGTTGTTGGCCCTAATCTCAGCCTGGGAGAGGGTCGGCTGCGTCCAGGAGGGTTCGACGAGGGACTCTGCGTAGATGATTGACTGGGACGAGGCCTCGGTCAGGGCGACGGCGTATTTGTTCTTTGCTTGTGGCAGCGCGGGGTCGGCGCGCATGAGGATATATGTTGCGGCCGAGTCGGAGCCATTGTGTGTGAAGTAGAGGATCGTGTGGAGGGGTGAGTCGGTGGAGGGTTTGAAGTGGTAGGTGGGGAGGTTCTCGTCGAGCATGATGGCGGTGTTGCCGGACGAGTTTGGAATCTCCTCTCGGGATGAGGCAGAAGCTTTCGGTGTTCTTGACTTCGCAGCAGGAGCTTTATCGGGCGACGCGCGTCGGCAGAGAGGTGGAATATTGGAAGGTGAAGCAAGGCTGGGCCAAGCTATCCGAAGTAAGCCGTATTCGTAGTTGTCAAGAGCCGAAAGTAAGACGCAAACAGTCTTCCGTGGTGTTTTGAAATCGATCCAGAAGGAAGAAAATAAAGTTATCAAGGCTAGGTGAGCGGGAAAGACAGCGGGGTAATGGTGTTCAAGATGCGGAAAGCAGGTCCTAAGAATATCCCACCGAAGGCGACAGATGGGTGCCTTGGAGTCGCGAGGCGTCGTCATTCGTCGTGGGCTTTGCCGCTTTCGTTGCTGCGCCACACGGGAATGCGAGCGGGACCCAAGTGGGGGAAGGCCTGAAAGGCTCCACCCTTGCGGACAGCTGAGGCGGTGCAGCTAACGCAAGGGCGAAAATGCCCCGCCAAGCCGACATCAACCCCTGACACCGGATCGGCGGTCGGTTCCCCTGGGCCTCGACAACATCCGAAACAGCGCTTCCTGTTCTTGACCTCGCCTCCTTTGCCGCGTGGCCGAGGCGAGAGTGGCTCGAATTGTACACGCACCGCACACACGAATCGTCGAGTAAGCCTCGCGTTGATCGGTCATGATGCAAATTCCATGGTATTTCTCTCCTACTATTCGCAAGCAACCTCCCGTATAAGCAAAGCTTGTCACCTCCACCGCTTCCAAGCACCAGGCTTGTCTTAGAAGATGGTTCGAGGCAGGGTACACGGGCTGATACCTTCCTCTCCTCCCTCTACCGCCAATATCCTCATCCCTCCATTCCATCTTCCACTCATGATGTCCTATTATTGTGTCCCTCTGCCCGCCTCGGCTCCTCGCCATCGGGCATCATCATGGTGAACTGCGGCTCCGGGGGCATGTTGTTTCCCCCCACCTGGTTGGGCAGGCCCGGCACCGGGGGCACATCGTCGTCCAAGCGGTCCTGCGCCCTCTTCACCCGGCCCGTCTGCTGGTTCACCCAGCTGTTGACGGTCCTGAATCGAGGCGGCAGGTCCTCGCTGGTTTCCGTGTAGACCGTCTCGCGGTTGGGCCTGCTTGCCCACGAGTCGCGAACCACGTTGTTCTGTGCCGACCGCAGACCCTGCGACGCCGTTGGTGGCGCCTGCAGTGTGGACATGGCGCTCGGCATCATGATGTCGCCGTCGCCGAATCCAGACGACAGCGACGAGATTTCGCTGGCACGGTTGGGCATCCGTTGTTGCTGGCCATAATAGACCTGAGTACTGTTGGTGCCGCCGTTGGCGTAGTTGCCTAGAATGGACGCGATGGTACCATTCTCCGTAGGCTGGTAGGTGCCATGCTGGGCCGTGACGGTGTTGGATCGACCCAGCATCATTGTGCCCGTGGGGCTAGTTGTAATGGGGCTGCTGTGAAGGCTGATCTGCGGCAAACCTTGCGTTACGAGCCCAGGTTGGTAAGATGTCGTCTGCTGGTTGGCGTAAAATTTGGTATCCAGCTGCAGTGTGCCTCTGGGGCTACCCTTCTCCCCACCCGCGAAGGCACCCGGCTGCGCATTGTCATCCAGCGAGTCCCATCCCCGGGACTTGGCGAACCGGTTCAGGACGGGGATTTTGCCGAAGACGCGGGTACGAATACCGGGTGGGCGGGGCGGCGGCGGGCCGTAGATGGCAATCTGACTCTGCCTCTCCCTCTGCTTGAGCTTCGCTTTCCGAAGGCTCCACCAAATCATGAATACGATGAAGCATGCAAAGATGAACGAGCCTGGTCTGTTAGTCGGGGTTCGGCCGTGATGGAGATCGGACACTTACCGATCGATCCCACTGCAATAAGGGCGTGCTCAGTGTTGGCGTCCATGCGGCCACGCATGGCTTCGTTCGCGGGCAGTGCCGTTGCGTCGGGGCCACCGCTAGTGGTCGAGCTTGACGATGACGACGTTGACGAGTAGGTAGGAGATAGGGGAATGGGCGTTCCCAGCTCCTTTCGGGGAGGTTCAAAGATCAGGCTCTGAGAAGTCTGGTTGATGTCAGTCTCGGCATAACACTAGCCATGCTCATGAACTTACAGTAGTGGTGGTGGTGGTCGGCGGCGGTGGAACAAAGTCGGGAATACCGTCTGGTAGAGTCGTGATCCGGGGGAATGCAGGCGAGGTTGTCGTCTCCTCTGGTGCCGACGAGGGAAAGACTGGCGCCGCAACAGGCGGGACTTCGGGGCCCTCATTGATGGGCAGACTCGGCTGTCTAACCGGGTTCACATCGAGAACAGGAGGCCGCGTTGTCCTGGGAGGCGCAATGGGCGTGAGTGTGATGGGTGGGACAACGGCAACCGGGTTGCGAATAGGCGCCGCCTGGGGAGGGTTCGACTGGATAGGCGCGGCAGGCGGGGGCAGCGTTGGCGGAGGAGGAGGCGGCGTGGGACTGGGCGAGGGCGAGGGAACGGGAGCGACCACTGCTGGCGGTGGTGGATTCGGCGAGGGAGCGATAGCTGGCTGTGAAGGGGCCGGGGCAGGCAGCTGGGGAGGTCTGCTCGAAGGCGTGGCCGGTGAGTTGGGGCTGTCTGGACCGCTCGAGTCGCTGTCGGACACATCGAGGATGGTCTCGATATCGTCACTAATAGGCGGCGGGACGACGCCTGGCGCGGTGGCCTGCCTGGCCTTCTTTTCGCCGCTACGCTTGCGGACCTGGCGAAGGGGTGTGGCCTCGTCAGCGGACGAGTCCGAGTCGGCATCCGAGTCGACTGCTCTCCTTCTCAATGGGCTGTTGGGCAGCTGTAGCTTAGGGGGCCTCGGGGCCCGTTTCCATGCCGGGGATTGGCCGTCTCTGAAGACGAATGAAGGTGCCATGTCTGTTCCAACCATACAAGCGTTTGGTGTTTAAAGCTCGACTGGTGTTGTGTCGACACGATGCCGCTACCAACTCGCAAAATGCATGACCCGCTGTCTGGATGTCGTCGGTGTCGGGTATCGCCGTGGGCTTGGTGTGTGTGTCCCTGGGCGATTTCGTTCAGGACAAAAGGGATGATGAGGTGAATAAGGCGTATATGCAATGTATAAGGTCGAAGAAGTCGTGATGATGATGATGATGATAAAATAAAAAGGGACCGAGAAACCCAGCAAAGGGACCTGGTTAGAAGAGAAGCGAACTAAAGGCCGGCCTTGAATGTACGCAAATGAGGGAAGGAGAAAAAGACAGACACCCAGGTTGAAGGTTAGTGGAGAGGCGAGGAAGGGAGAAAGGGCAGAAGGGGGTAGGGAGGAGGCGAGACACGGGTGGGAGGAGGGCACCAGTTTGTATCAGATCGAGGCGGGGGGTCCTGGTGCGGCGTGGTCTGGTGTGGGAGAGCGTGCATCAAGGCGCCGCGGGGGGGCGTACCGTAGTTGGCGATCTGGTTGCACGCGGGTCTTCAGGGGGTGCTAGTCCAAGTCTGCTGGTGGTGGTCGGCCGGCCACCTGAAGGGGCCCAGCAGAAGGGGGACCAGGGGCCCCGGCGGAACCACTGCCGGAGGTGGGTGTTGCACTGCTGAGCGGGCCTGGTGCTCGTCCAGGGATGTGTCCAGACAGGATTGTCCGGAAGCACTGACTAGGTCTTCATGCCTTGCATGTCCTTGACTCCCTGAAGGCCGGTACGACTCAGACGAGGCGACCGATGTGGCCGTCTGAGGCGAAGCCGTAACACTGATGTTCCCCGGGGCGGCTATATGGCAAGCTTTGCACACGCGGCCTGGGGAGATGCCGGGAGGCTCAGGTCGTGGGGGGCCAGACGGGACAGACACGAGGTTGGCGCCGGCGTCATCGATGAAGCCGTTGAAGAAGAGCCACGAGTTGTGGTTCAGGTCTGGCGTTGGCCAAGGCAGTCTGAGAGACAAGACATGGTCGACTCGGAAGCACTTGTGAGTCGATGCCCAGGCTCATAGTGGCAGGACGGATTCTTGGACCAAGACGCTTTCGACCTCGACCGTCCGGACCATCGTGCCCCAGGTGGGTGCCAAGGTCACTTTGCAGGGGCGCCATGATCGTCGCTAGGGGAATTATTCGTTCGGCAAGGAATCCCAGGGGCTGTATCGAACGGGCATCCTCTCCTGGCGGCTGTCGTCCAAGGGGTTGTCCGGTGTGGACGTGTGGTCCTGGCTGTGGTAGGCAGCCCCTTGACAATCACAACAACATGCCGCGGCAAAGCTGTGAAATGGTCCAAACGCGACCGGCGAGTAGGTTCTTGACAGTGTCTGGCACTTCGTCGCAGCAGTGTTGAGGCCTCCCCTGATGGACTGGTGGTGGATGGATGGAGAGAAGCAAGAGAAAGAGAGAGAGACAGACGAGGGTCCTCCCGCTCTGACGCCCGTGCATGTGGTCGAGCGTTTCAACAAGGCAAGAGCGGGTTTCATATCCAGGGGTAGGGCCTGCTGCATGCGCGACCACCATGGCCGCCTCTACTGATTGGCCATAAAGTTCCCTTGGGTCCACCAATGCACTCCGGTATGTGGGGGACCAATAGAAGTCTCCCTTTTCATTGACCCGCGCTGTTTCTCCGAGAGCAAGATCCAACAAATCTGGCACGCAGGGCCAATATCCTCACGACACTATGCGCCGCCTTAACTGAGTCGAGCCTCGTCGGGGCTTGCCTCTATGCGCGGGCAGGCAGCAGCGTGAAGGAGGGCAGTTTCGCGAAGCATTCTCTTCTTGTCTTGGTCTTGGCATGAAGTATCGTGAACTCTAAAGTCGAGCCGAGTCGTCAATCCGACACCCACAGAGCACCAGCGCACCAAGGCACCGAGGCATCTCCACAAGATCGATGGGCAGAGCTTCCGTCTCATGGTATGGCCGGTGGCCCGTCTGGATCTCGAGGTGACCCTCTCTTCAGTCGCCTGGTTAAGTCAATGAACCGAGCTCGTGATCTGGCTGAACCGAGGAAGACCCCACGTCAGGTCGTCAATCTCGGTCTACGATGCAGCAGTGAGTGCCTCATCCGAGCCATCGACGTCAGAGGGTTACTACGAGGTGCAACAACCTAAACATCAGCAGCACGTGAAGCAAAATGTCCGGCGCAGACGGCATCAGGCACGTCGATTCCAAATCTTGTAGACACTGACCAGTTGCCGTGTCCACTGCCCGGAGCCCAACCCTCTATGTGGCAAGTGTCCCCGTGACCATCACCTCCTCCTCAGCTGCCCACGCATATCACGGCACCATTATCCACCAGCATCTTCCCCTTGGAACCCTCCGGCCCTTAAGGCAGATTTCATCCCCAAGCACGACCACGAACCATGCCAAGCCGCGACACTTCCGCCGAGTGGCCATACACATCAAGTCCCGTCTTGGCGTCTGAAACGGCCCACGACGATCCGTGCAATGCTCTCCCGCCAGAGCGCTCGTCTCGCGTGACGGACGCCCGCCGCGCCGAGTGGAGAGGGCAACAACAAGAAGCCTGACCACCCTGTCACACCTCTCCCGCATCGGATATGACGGCGTCCGTGGAACAAAGCCTCCCTCCCCTTTCCCTTCTCCCATCAAAAAGGGCAAGGCTAGACGCCCGCCCGCCAACGACAAGCGGCCGCCGATCATCGCCGCCCTCGGACACTCGCCCTCGGGGGAGCCTCGCACGAGAGAGCCGCATTCGCGGCTCTGCGTTTCGTTTCCAGCCCTCTGGAACCGGAGACTCGGCAATCGTCTGAAGAAGTGGGCGAAGACCGGCCCGCTACAGCATCTGAGTGCAGCGGCCAGCACCGCAGCAGGCACTTCGAGACTGAAAACGAAAGACAAACGACTCGCTCGCTGTTTGTTGTTCAAGCTGTAAGGCCTTGAGCTCGGAAACCCGCGCCCGGAGGGACACGTATGCGGGCGTCGGGTACGCGGGGAGCCGGGCCTGGCGATCATGGCGTTCGGTCGAGACCAGACTTTGCAAACACTACACGGCTGCCTCGCCGGTCTCGACGCGCGGCGATAGGCAAGTCCAAAACGGCATGTGCACTCGCGAGGCTGAGGATCTTGGTTCCGCTTCGGAATGTTTCCATGCGAGGACGGCACGAAGATGCGGTGTCCATTGGAGGGTTGTTCTTCGGCTGTGTGAGAGACAGCCGCGGTTGAGAGGTTGCGGATCGACAACGGGCATCATTGCTTGCCAATGAGGGCTTGAAGCAGGCAACATCATTGGCTTGTTCGATAAGGGCCGAACCAAGAAGCCGATGCACATCAGCTACCAACAGTAACGTACCAGGGACGAGAGGTCCGTCCCTTCCACCACATGCTGCTGCACTTGGTTAACCGTGTTGAAGTCAGATCACCAGGCCTTGTTTGTCTCGTCAAGTGACGCTGACATGGGCTGATGCCAGGTCAAGGCCGAGGCCAAAAACTCGAATCCACTCGTGAACACAACGAAGTCCTTGATGGTGGATGGGATCAGGAGTGCCGTTCCACGACAGCAAGGGCGAACTACACCATATGTCAGAAACCCAGTGATACGGCGGCAAGCCATGTTACTAGCTGCCGACGGCAACTGGAAAACCCGAGACAGTAACATGTGCAATCCTTGAACGGAAAGCAGTGTCACCTGCTCCAGCGTCATGTCCGGAGATGACATGTGGTCTCCTCCCTGACTGACCCCGAGCATATCACAGCCAAGGCCAAGCGGGGCAAACCGGAGACGATGATCTGGGGGAGATATGCACGAGATGACAACCCCAGCCTATCAGACTAATGACGCCAGGGAACTGGATCATATAGGTAACTTCCATAGGGCCACAGCCGGGCCGGTGGTGGGCAATCTGGGGAAAATATCGTGGAAACGCGGGGAGAGCTGCTTCGTGGAGTCGTGGGATCGGGCGCTTCCGGAGCGATCTCCCGGTCTGGCGCGCTGGCGGGCCGGCGGACTCGGCAGTGGTCGGCATGTTGGTGAAGCTTGGCTCCATGTGGTTGTCATCGCGCCTGGGGTATCAGCTGCAATCCCCAGGGCTGGATTTGGTCTCTAGGACAGGATGCGTCGAACCGCGTGTGGCTGCGGACGGCACGCCGCAGGAGCAGGGACAGACGGGGTTGTTCGGAGAGACGGAGTTTGTCTGGGCGAGCGGAGGGAAGGCATTGACCTGGACTTGCCGCTCGACCGCCGAACCCCGATGCCTGCACAAAGTGACATTGCAAGATCGAGACAGACTGGCGGTTCTGTGTCTGTTGAGTGCTCGTTCGCACGTGGTGGCCGTGACCGCCTGCCAAGCTTGGTGGTCGAGTCGAGTCTTGGGAATCGGAGAAGCCAAGCATTTTGAGACCGAGCCGGGTCCGGGCTGGAACCCGAGATCATGGTGAAGGAAGCGGTGTCTGACTCATCGAGACGCCGTCCTTTTTTTCTTTCATTGCGCTGGATCGTCGCCCAGCCACCAACCAGCCTTCTCTGGAAGTGCGTGCTTGGAAATGCCTCGTCTCGAGGCCGGGATCGGGGCCGGACCGGGATGGCGACATTGTGGGCGCGGGTCCTGGGCGGGATCATATCCCGGCGGGCAAAAATCCGATTTCCCGACAGTCCGCCGGTGGACACTGGGCAAGCTTCAGTCGCATCGCTGTGCTGTGCCTGGCCATGTTTGCATCGCGTATCTCGGCAGAGTATTAGGCTGAATGCGATGACAGGGCTTGGAGATGCAGCGACAGAAGCTTTGAAGGGTCGATGAATGGGCCACCCACTGACACGAGAGAGCAGAGACATCCGCTGGGCTCCCACTCAGTGTGTCGCGCAGCTGGTCAAGGACCAAGATGCAGTCCTCATAGGGTAAAGACAAGCGCTCCGCGCGTCGACCAGCCTGGCGGAAGGGCGGGCGGCAGATGGCTGGACGAGGCGACAAAAGGGTCCCATCATCTTGAATCGGACTCCACAAGAGCTCCATCACAGCATGGGCCAGGGTATTGATTTTTTTCATTCGCCTCCAGGGTAGACGTCACAGCTGGCCGGCAGCACAGGATGTGGGCGCCGCATCTGTTTGTACCTGCGATGAATAATACCTCATGGAGAGAAAGCAATTGAGGGAAATAACTGACGAACCGGTATCTTCAGCCTCCAAGGGGGTCAAGCATTTCAATTGGGGGTTTGAGACAGACGAACCCAACTCGACGCGTGGGGTCAAAAAGGGGCCACCGGCCGGCAGGCGGCAGAAAAAAAAAAGTTCGACACTGCACCAGCTTCCCTCGACTCGATCTTGGGAGGCTGACAGTCGGCCCGGTGCCGTCGCAACAGCCACATCCATTTCAGCGGGCATGTGCCCGGTCCAAGTTCCTTATCAGCGCAGACCGCGGACTGGGAACCGCGCTGGAAAAAAGGGCCCGCCATGTCGCCATTGGGCCGCTTGCCGGGAATCTCCAACTGAAAATGACCCCAAGATGTACCTGGGTACCTGCCTGCCACAGCTGGAGCGCATCACAAGCAAAGAACTTGAACCTCTCAGCCTGAGGATAGCTCGCTTCCTGGGGCTGTTGCGTAATAAATTTTAAACCGGCCTTGCAAAAACACGCACCCTGTCAATGTCCCGCCTGCCACGCTGTACCTGTACGGGTTCCCGGGGGGGCGGCTAGTTGTCTGCGGGTACTTTGGGTGCTAGGCAAGTGCCCTTAGCAGGTACTTCCGCCCTCTCAGCAGCGCGCGCATTGGCTTTTTCGGTGATAGAGCCTGGAGATCCATGCTTCCAATATTTCCTGGGAGTCAGTCAGACCTCCCACGCTCCGAGAGTCTCCTCCTCCTCCGCCCCGACAACCACCACCACCGCCGCCGCCTGCCAGCGTGCCATCCCTAAAAGTTCCCCTCTCCTTTTTCTCCCTCTTGCCCTTCTTAGTTTCTTCCCTCACACATCGCCAACCCTTCCACCTCTCGTCCTCGCCCGTCGACTTTCCAGGGCGATCGTCCCTGTCCAGACCTCGAAGCCATGGCTTCACCCGCCCGAGCCGGGATCCTGCTGCGTGCGGCCCAGCCGGTCCAGCGCCTCTCTGGCGCCTCGTCAACCGTCGCCCGCAGGTCCCTCGCGACCTACACCAAGAAGACGTCGCCGCTGGCCGCCGCCGCCTCTCCAAGGCAGAATGCGCGCCCTTCCACCACCCTGATGCGCCAGTGCATGCGCGCCTACGCAGATGCCGCGCCCAAGCCCAAGCCCGGCAAGCTTCGCACCTCGTTCAAGTGGCTCTGGAGGTTGACCTACCTCTCCGTCATTGGCACTTTCGGCTTCATTGGCTACACCGTCTACGAGGACCGCAACCCTACGCCCCAGACCGCGGCCGATCCCACCAAGAAGACCCTCGTCGTGCTCGGTATGCGCCTCCTTCCATTGCCAATTCTCGCCCTATCCTAACCACTTGACTACAGGCACCGGCTGGGGTTCCGTCTCCATGCTGAAGAAGCTCGACACGGAAAACTACAATGTCGTCGTCATCTCTCCCCGAAACTACTTCCTGTTCACGCCCCTCCTGCCCTCCTGCACCACCGGTCTGATCGAGCACCGCTCCATCATGGAACCCATTCGCTCTATTCTCCAGCACAAGAAGGCCTCTGTCAAGTTCTACGAAGCCGAGGCCTCCTCCATCGACCCTGAGCGCAAGGTTGTCAAGATCACCGACAACTCGGAGATTCGCGGCGCCACTTCCCAGACCGAGATCCCCTACGACATGCTCGTTGTCGGCGTCGGCGCCGAGAACGCAACTTTCGGCATCCCCGGTGTTCGCGAGAACTCGTGCTTCCTCAAGGAGATTGGTGACGCCCAGAACATCCGCAAGAAGATCATGGACTGTGTCGAGACCGCCGCCTTCAAGGGCCAGACCTCGGAGGAGGTCGACCGCCTGCTGCACATGGTCGTCGTCGGTGGCGGTCCCACCGGCGTCGAGTTCGCCGGCGAGCTCCAGGACTTCTTCGAGGACGACATCAAGCGCCTCGTCCCCGATATTGCCGATCGCTTCAAGGTTACCCTGATCGAGGCCCTGCCCAACGTCCTTCCCATGTTCTCCAAGCAACTAATCGAGTACACCGAGAACACCTTCAAGGAGGAGAAGATTGACATCCTCACCAAGACAATGGTCAAGAACGTTACTGAGACGACCGTTGAGGCCATCGCTACCCGCCCCGACGGCACCAAGGAGACCATGAACATCCCCTACGGCCTTCTCGTCTGGGCCACCGGCAACGCCGTCCGCCCCATCGTCAAGGACCTCATCGACGCTATCCCCGCCCAGAAGGACTCCCGCCGCGGCCTCGCTGTCAACGAGTACCTCGTCGTCCAGGGCGCCCGCGATATCTGGGCCATTGGCGACTGCGCCGTCGCCGGCTACGCTCCCACCGCCCAGGTCGCCGGCCAGGAGGGCAACTTCCTCGCCCGCCTCTTCAACAACATGGCCAAGACCGAGGCCCTCGAGGGCCGCATCCACGAGCTCTCTTCCAACCTGAACCTCCACCCCGGCTCCAACTCAGCAGAGGTCGCCCGCGAGATTGAGGACTGCGAGCGCCAGCTGCGCCGCATCAAGGACATCAAGCCCTTCCACTACACGCACCAGGGCTCCCTCGCCTACATTGGCAGCGAAAAGGCCGTTGCCGACGTCAGCTGGTGGAACGGCAACATCGCCAGTGGCGGTAGCATGACCTTCCTCTTCTGGCGCAGCGCCTACCTCTCCATGTGCTTCAGCAGTATGTTCCTGGCCCCTTCGTACGTTTAAATCAAAACATACTAATCTCCTTCCAGCGCGCAACCGCCTCCTCGTCATCATTGACTGGCTCAAGTCCAAGGCCTTCGGCCGCGACATTTCCCGCGAGTAAATCGGTCTTCTCCCGATGAACACATACCCACGCACACTCAGTGCGTTTTCCCGACAACCCGCCGGCATGACCACCATGTCACCAGCCGGCCTATGATACAGGGCGGCAAACCCGCCGCCCACCCCGCTGCTTTGGAGTTTGACCCGGCGCAGGTGCCGGGCCCTGCTGCGGAAGGGAAGGCGCAAGAACGACCCATAGACCTTTCTTTGTTTTGATAATCGAAGGAGGGGGGAGGAGGAGCTGGCTGCGCGCGCACACAAACTAGAACGGGATCCCTGGAAAATTGGATGAATGGAGAGAGAGCACCGCCCGCCCTCCCCCCCTTCTTTCCCCACGCGTGTGCGGTTTGTACAGGCCAGGTGTAATGCTATCCTAGGTACATGTGAATTTACGGCATAAGGACGATTTATCGGGGTGGCTGTGACGATGTGGGGAGGTTGGGTTGCTGAGGGTTTTTTGGTGTCGACAGCCGGCATGGATTGATGAACATGGCAGGTCGACATGAGTCGCAGATGGACGTGAGGGTAGGCTGTGTAGTACGTCAATCCAACCAGCCGTCCATCCAAGCACATACGACCATAGCCACTAGAGAACACGGGATCCCGTCCGCTCTCCCATAGTTAAACTAGTGAGCGCTGGATTAGTAGTTGGGTCGGTGACGACCAGCGAATCCCCGGTGTNGAGAACACGGGATCCCGTCCGCTCTCCCATAGTTAAACTAGTGAGCGCTGGATTAGTAGTTGGGTCGGTGACGACCAGCGAATCCCCGGTGTTGTATGTTTTTTGTTTTACTCATCTGGGGATAGGTCTCTAGCAAGGGCCCGCCATGGTTGACTTGTCATCAACCGGCCTCTCACCCCATGACCCTTGTCGCAGTCTATGGCCGACAACTACACACGATGCCATGATGCCATTGCTCCAGTCCGGAGGGTGAAGGCGGCCTTGTGGGACAAATCTTCACATATGGACAAGCTGCGGTGGTGCTAGACTTTGAGGATGTGGATCCTTCTCAAGCTCTACTTCAACTATGTACTGGCGGAAAGAACTCAGCTTCACGTGTTGCAAGTCTGCACGGTGGCTTGGACGGGGGGCAGGATATGATTCGATATCTATGTGCATCGATAGAAGCTGTGTGGATATCGAGGTAACATGAAAATGTAGTTGACGTCGAGAATTGTTTGCTGTCCTTCTGCTTACATGGTGGAATCTGTAATCCAAGTGGACGCAACCGTCGCAAATCGGAGACCATTGATGACGAAATCCTGATAAATTCTCGACATCGTATGCTTAAGACGTTTTCTGGATCAATCTCGAGCGTACAGTAGATGGTGACGCTGTTTGCAAGTGGATGTCTGACTTTTCGATGGAACTTCATTGCAGATAAATACAGTTTGGATCACTGCTTGAACGGGTCGACGATCACAGACCAATGTGTCATGCGTCACTGCGTCATTTGTAAAGTATCCATCGCCAACATGTGTGTTTCTTCCCAGTTGCAAATGAAGTAGCACGTTTGATGCACCTGACAAAGTTAATATAAAAATTAGGTTGACGCAACATTGTAGAGATCAAGATGCATGACAAGTTTAAGTTGCCTCCAGAAAGTCAAGTCAATTCAGCTATACAATAAGACTCACCGCTGAAACATATAGGCTGTTCCATCATCTTCGACACAACACAGTCGTAACACAGCACATGAAGTCGATGCCTGGAAAATGGAGTTTCCCGACGCACGTGACTTTAATCATCGTGACTGGTGATGCGAGCCACAAAAACCCACCGAGCTCCTCGGACATTTCCCCAAAAAGATGCGGCCCAAGCCGGAAGGCTGGGAACGGACCACCCAGCGATCCTCGCGTTGCCGCCCCTTTGGACGCAGCACAGGACAGAGGTGGTGGGGAAAGGGGCAAGCAAGAATGCCGTGATGATTATAGCCGAAAATATCGTTCTTGTGAAGCCCTCCAGAGCAGATGCAAAAGCGGCATGAACTATTGACAGTCTATCGACTGTCGGCAGTTACCCAAATGGCCGGGTTGCTGGGCAAATTCCCAGTGAGAAATGGACTACGTGCTGCTTTTAGGATATCAGGATTGGGTGTGACATGCCAAGTGCCATCCTGTGAACCGTTGGTCGAGCAAATGAATTCTGTCAAGAAGTCGACGACGTGTCCGAGTCCCAGTCCAGTCCAGTCCAGTCCTCGCAGAAGAACAAACCAATGCAACCAAAGGTAGGCCGTGGATTGACGTGCAGGAAGAAGCAAACTGGCCTCCGACATGTCACGTCAGCCCTGTCTGGTCTCTTGTGTCTGTGTCTGTGACAGCGTAGGACGGCCCGCGCTGGGCCGGGGCGGTAGGCTTCTGTGCGAGGTACTGCAGCGAAGGAAAAGGAAACATGGTGGCTTGTTGGCTTGTTGGAGCATGAGGCAAAAGTAAATGGGAGACACGGCTGAAGCGAGGTGGTGTTGTTGGTGTTCACTCTCCTGTATTTGGGCCACTGCTGTCGAGCCAGTGCAGGCAAACATGGCCATCTGCCAGTGACGACCCTCGGAACGGCATCAATAGGAGCTCGGGCTGTCGTCGACATCGAGTTGGCTGTCCCCCTACCTTTATTCATGCGGGCTGGTGTTCCGAGCAAGATGCTCGAGCTTCCATTTGGCCGGATGCGGCAGGGTCTGGAAGCAGGGAGGCGGCCGTGGCGCACACCCCCTTGGCCCTTGGGAACGGGCAGCAACCGGCACGGTCTTGGCACAGCCGAGGAGACGGTGCTGGGAACCTGCTTGCTCTCCTTCCCATTCCGGAAAGCTTGCAACTCGCAAGTGTCTGAGCTCAAAAAAAGGTCCCCTCAATTTCGAGCTCATCCACCAGGAACCCACTTGTGGCCAGCGTCTCTGTCGAGAATCAGGCGACTCGAACATCGGGAGGTGGAATCCTTGCCCGCATCCATCGCTCGCTCGCTCGCATCGCCCTGCCAGCGTCCCTGCTGGCGTGACCTGCAGGAACGGAACGAACGAAGCGACGGTCGTGCATGTCCGACTTGTCCGGCCCCCCATCGCGACTCAGGCTCGTGCAGCACGCACAGGGCAAGGGTGTCAGTGGGCGGGCGGCGGTCCCCTCCCCCCCTTTTTGCTGCAAGCACTTGGCCGAAATTGCGGCCAGGGCCAGGGAGCAAATGGGAGAAAACGCCGATCAGATCGCACCGGCCAGATTGCATGCGACTTTGCCCTTCTCGTCCCTGGGTCCGGCCGGTCGGCCCTCACCTGACAAAAAGTCCCCTTGTGGCCTCGGGGATTACCAGGTCAGTTGCCGAGCGGGAGAAGACAATAAATCGAAAGGTACACACAGCACAGGTCAAAATGAAGCGCAATCGCGTCACGGCAGCGCGGCGCCTTGCCTCGGACGGCCAACCAGACCACAGTGCCGGGACGAGACGGGGGGACCTGGAGGGGGGACAGCAAAAACTCTAAACTGGAGGTGCAGGCTGCAGTCCTTTCCTCCATCTGACCTTTTGATCGGGCGGTCGGGGGGTCTGTTCGTCTCTAGCCCCAGGAAAACTCCAACGGCGAACGCTGGAATTGTTCTGACGAGGCGCCGTGGCAGCACGGTTGCCGCCCCATTTCTCACATCGTCACAGGCTCACAGCCCAGACATCTTGTATGCTGCTAGCGTAGCGTACTTCCATGGATACCCATCGATTGATTAGGTCTTATGCTTGACCACGTCGGTCCTTGCGATCTCCCGTCCCGTTCCATTTAGCTCTGGTACCACCAGCAAGTAGCTCATTCCCCTCGACCCCCCCTCCCCAGTCCGAGGAGAAAAGACCACCTCTCGCTCCAAGCTTGGTTGCTCCAAGAGTCATTCCACAACGGTCAGTGTCGACGATCGGCCGGGATCATTTTGCAATTGCTGTCGAGAGCGGCGACAACAAACGCAAACAAGAGGGGCGAACAAGTGCCAAGCATCAAACACGCTGGCTGCCTCGGCAAGCTGGAGAGCTGATTGCCGTCTTTGTCATACCGCTTAAGCGCATACAGCTCTTTACATGCATGCATCTTCCCCCCCGGTCTCAAGTGGAATTGACGGAAGTGCCCTGCAGCAGCCGAGACCTCCACCCCCGAGCGACCATCATTTCCCTGGCCCCTGCGGCTGATTCTACTGGTCCGCCCATCGAACCCCCCTCCCCTGGAGCTTGCATTCCCCCCCTTCCTACCCTGTTGCGAGCAAAAGCAGGTACGGACAACACTATCGGTTCGCTTGCCCCAACCACGCGAAGCTGCCGTACCCGTGATCTTACCAGCGGAGGTATTCACCTGCTCGCTCCTTCCTCTCTCCCAGTCTCCCCCCCCGTCCCAGACCAAACTCCCGCCCCCCGACCCCAGTCGGTCCCGTCCCCAATCAACCATTCCTGTCCCGCTGATTGACTGAGTCGACCTGGCCGCAACCAGCACGCACCCGGCGGCCCCCAGCCAGCTCTCCCCGTCCGTCCTGTCCTGTCCTGTCTCCTCCAGCAGCAGCAGCAGCAGCAGCAGTCAACTCCGCCCCGGTACTCTTTTCTTTCCTCTCCACTGAGACCTCGCCAATTCCATCCATCAATCCATCCTCCTCCCCTTTGACGGACGACACGCCGAAGCCCTCGACGATCCACGACCGCCGAACCCCCCCCGTATCCTCTCCTCCTCCCCCCTTTCGGCCGACTGTCGACTTTCCTCCCGTCGACTTTCTCCCATCGCCGTCGCCGCCAACCACCGCGAATTCGACCACCCCCCTTTCTCCGACGGCCGCACCCCCAGACAACCGCCTCTCGAAATGAATTCGCAAAGCAACGACGTGTCGCCCGAGGCGATGCAGGCGCGCATCCAGCAGGCGCGGCGCGAGGCCGAGACTCTGAAGGACAGGATCAAGAGGAAGAAGGATGAGCTCGCCGACACCACACGTCAGTACACACCCCGTCGTCGCCGTCGTCGTCTCCCTCGGATACGCACCCCACACATCGGATGGATGATCAATGGCCTCATCCGCGCCCGTCGCGGCCACCTCCGACCAACACTCTTGACCCCAACGCTGACAATTCCATCACAGTCCGATCCGTCGCCCAGCAGGCCCACGAGGCTATTCCCCGAGGCCAGCTGATGAAGGCCAAGCGCACCCTCAAGGGCCATCTCGCCAAGATTTATGCCATGCACTGGTCCACCGACCGCAGGCATCTCGTATCCGCCTCGCAAGACGGCAAGCTCATCATCTGGGATGCCTACACCACCAACAAGGTCCACGCCATTCCCCTGCGCTCGTCCTGGGTCATGACCTGCGCCTACGCACCTAGCGGCAACTACGTCGCTTGCGGTGGTCTCGACAACATTTGCTCCATCTACAACCTCAACCAGCAGCGCGACGGCCCCACGAGGGTCGCCCGCGAGCTCTCGGGCCACGCCGGCTACCTCTCCTGCTGCCGCTTCATCAACGACCGGAGTATCCTTACCTCGTCGGGCGACATGACGTGCATGAAGTGGGATATCGAGACGGGCCAGAAGGTCATGGAGTTCGCCGACCACCTCGGCGATGTCATGAGCATCAGCCTTAACCCCACAAACTCAAACACCTTCATCTCCGGCGCCTGCGATGCTTTCGCCAAGCTGTGGGATATCCGCGCGGGCAAGGCCGTCCAGACCTTTGCCGGCCACGAGTCCGACATCAACGCCATCCAGTTCTTCCCCGACGGCCACTCCTTCGTCACCGGTTCCGATGACGCCACCTGCCGCCTGTTCGACATTCGCGCCGACAGGGAGCTGAACCTCTACGGCGTGAGTTTTATGCTGCTGCCCTCAGACTGAATATAGCTGACCACCTCCAGTCCGAATCCATTCTCTGCGGCATCACCTCCGTCGCCACCTCGGTGTCTGGTCGTCTGCTGTTTGCTGGTTACGACGATTTCGAGTGCAAGGTTTGTTGGATTCTCCCCATCCGCCATCGAATCTACTGACACAGAGTAGGTTTGGGACATCACCAGAGGCGAAAAGGTCGGTTCTCTTGTTGGCCACGAGAACCGCGTCAGCTGCCTCGGCGTCAGCAACGACGGCATCAGCCTGTGCACTGGTTCTTGGGACTCTCTGGTTAGTATCCTCCCGACACAAATACCCAAACACAAAGCTAACATTCGCCCCTACAGCTCAAGGTTTGGGCGTACTAAGCGTGCGGCCGCCGCACACCCCGCGGACCTGTGCCCACCCTCCGGCACTCGGCCGCCTCCTGATAACTTTATAACCCGGTGGCGCTCCTTTGCCACATAATTGCTGAGCCTGGGACCGGCACGCCGACCCCTCGACCAGCCCCTTCCTGGGCGCCGCCAGGACGACGTCACGATACGACTGCTTATACCAGCCAATAACCACCAACAACCTCTCTTCACCCTCCACCTCTGAATGGGGCCACCATACCGGGTGGGCGCCCCTTGACTCGACTCGACGAAAAAGGCTTCATGTCGGCGGCTTTCTGCGCAATAGTCACCCCCCATTCGCCCGCCCCATGTCCGCTTGTCTGCAACCTGGCCGTTGGTATTGGGCGATTTGTACCACACTCGCACGTTTTCCATGTCTGTTTTTCTTGCCTTTACACCCTTTTTCGAATCCATGTACGCGTCGTCCGCTTTTTCTTCCCAACAAGGTCTGCCACTAGGCACGAGACAGTCGCCGAGGGAGGCTCGGGTTCGAGGCTTTGATACCCCCTTTACACCAACCCCGCCCGGCCCTGTGGTCCTGGAGAAAAGTTGTGCACCTGGCGCCAGCAACACCCACACGCCACGCCCCTCTACGCCTGATCGTCGACGACAAGCTAGTGCAGGGGCACCATGGCCTTTTTGCAGCAGCAGGAGTTCTTTATAGCACAAACCCGAAACTAGGAACACTTTCCCGTTTTATTTTTGCCCTCGTCTTGTCGGTGCTCGTCGTCTTGTTTTCTTTGGGTCCGAGCAAACATGTCGGGTTCGGTTTCCCAGGGAGGGTGCTTAAAAGGGCGGGGCGTTTGATGTGGTGGATGGCCGAGGGTAAGGGGAGGAGCTATGTCTTGTGTGAATGGAGAGGGAAACGCGGGATTGTCCTACGTCCTCTCGTCCAACGCGATACGACCTGAAGAGGGTATCAGGTGGTGATGTTTTCTGTGGGCAGGATGGAGGCAGAGGAGAGGTGCCTGGGTGGTCATGCTCCGATGTCATGGAGCGAATTCCCTTTGTCCCGTCAGCGTCCAGCGCACTCTTCACATTGTCTCTTCAAACATGAGGCGACCCATGGCTAATTTTTTTTTTCACTGGATCAGTTCGTGACTCTGTGATATCACGGCAGGCGGCATCGGAGACGGCAAGGAGTTTGTTCGACGCGACACGGATCTGTGGTCCCCTCTGTGGTCGTAGACGTGGGACGGTGACGGCAGCCGGCCGACAGGTTGCCGTCTCTCCGATTTATCTGCCGATGGCGAGTTTGTGGCACGTTGGAAGAAGTGATGAGTGGGTAAGATACGAGGGGGGGGAGGGGGGGGAGAAGGTGAGAGGTGGATGTTAGCCATCATGCTTGGTTGAGGGAAATGGATGATACTCGGGACAAAGGGAGTGGAAACCACTTTGACAATGCCATGATATGGTGACTCGGCGAGGGAAATGCTGCGGCGAGACAAGAAAGACGGCATGAGCCTGCTGTCTGCTGGACCCCTAGTCCGTGCCAGACGTGGCAGATGGGGAACATGACACGTCGTCGAGGTAGGGCCGGCGTGACCGAGGGGGCTATGGGATTTGACAGCTTGGAGGTCAACCATGCCAGATGGGTTCGCATGAGATGAGAGGACCCTGAAAATCACTTTGGGCAGCCGTGGGTCCCGAGTCCGAGGGAACAAAGGTGCTTGCTGTCTCAGGGCGAGTGTGTTATGCGTGGGTTCGTCTGAATCATGCGGTGGGTTGGGCTGGGCGCGGTGGGTGGTGGGAGCGTGTATTGGGAGATTCATGGGAGATGACTGAGCAGGAGCAGGAGTCTGAAGAGGGAAAGCACCGGCCGGGCCTGGGTCTGGGAGGCATCACGCTTTATGGGCATGTGAGACTGGGCGAGTCGGTAGGATCAGAGCGTCATCGTGTACTCCTTGCATAAGGGGGAGGGGACGGTTCACATGACATGACAGGGACCGGATGTCCGGGGCTGAAGGCGAAGCTGGGCATGATCGTCGGGGGATGAATCGCCGGCGCGGGGTTGACACGATACGCCACAAGGCCGGTGAAGACAAGACGCCACGATGAGTTCCCTCTTCCCCGCGTGTGAGGCCTTTTGACGGAGCGGAGTCTGAGCCGAGGGGCTGGTTGTGTTGGACGAAAGGGAACTGAAAGGGGTGGGAGGTCGGATCGGGCTAAAACATCATGGGAAGATGAAACCACAAGCGCCGCCGATCCGGGCGGTTTTCGGTGGGCGATGGCGCGGAATGGAAGGAAACCGCCGGACGGCGCGCATGCAGCGGCCACGTGTGTGCCGGCACCGTCGGGCGGGCTGAGGGAGCCGAGGCTGGGGCTGAAGACCGCACTATCCGGGACGTGAGGAGCTGTCACGACTCGAGACGGTGACGTGTTGATGAGGAGGGAGAGGGCAAGACGGGGAAGGGCATTGACGCGGATCCGGCAGTTGGGTGCGTTTTGTGGCGGGTGCGTGTTGCGTGTGGATGATTCTGTCACGCCGTGCCCGAAATATATCAGTGTTGACAGGTTCAAGGCCAGGATGGGATGTCGAGGACATCGAGGGTGGCGGTGTTAGATCGTAAGTGATTCTCAGGTGCTTGGGCATGGTTCGTGTTCGGCAGTAGACTAAGACTAAGGCTGCGGCATCGAGCATGAAGAAAAGATTGACCGATCCCCCCGGTGGCCGGGCGATGCCGCTGGTCGACTGGTTTGTTTCACTCATGCTCCCCCGGGGGAGCATCGTTCGTTTATTCGAGTCTTGGCCCGCCGCGCCACTGGTGTTAGCCTTTGTGTTTGGCACATCACGAGAGAGGAAAGAAGAGAAATATCAGATCGACAGGGGCGATGATTGGGATGAGCCAACTCGGTCAGCTGGGTGCTAGTCAGCGGGACGTGTTCCTGCCTTGATTTGATTTTCTTGCCTCGGACGTGCGCATGGCGTCTTTCACGGAGAAAAAATCAAATCAAATCATGACAACGAAACCTCGGACGGCATGTCCCATAATAGTCCTCGATCGTCGTCCCAAAGGGCTTGGAAGGAGGGCAGACAAGGGGGGGGGGGAGAAAGGAGAGGATGGTGACTGGTTTTGGCAGGGGTGGGCCTCGACCCTTGGTTCTGAAACAGGCTGATGTGGGCGGTCCGTTTGAGCTATCGGGGCCAATGAGCCGCTGACTGATCAGCCTGACGTGCCCCAAGGGCGGCTCAGGCAGGCAGTCCAGGGCACTGTCAGTCAGTGTGCAGAACATTCAGACCTGCCAGTGTTTCCCGACCAGAGTCTAATGCGGTGCTTGTTCGTCCGGGATAGCGCCACCCGTCCTGCGTCAATACCCCTTTTAATGGCCGTGGCACAAATTTCAGGTCAGCATACGAGCATTAGAGAAAAGCATTGAGCGTAATCAGCGACACTCTCGCTCGGGCAAGGGGCACGACTCCCAGACCGGGTCCACTGCTTCCAGAAGCCCCTTCTTTCGCCGACACCGAGAGCACAGGCCCCGAACACCACTAAAAAAAGTCAGGGCAGTGCGGCGTGCTTTGGGGCAATGATGTCTGCCGGCCCATACCCCCCGGGGGTCCGGTGCCCTGGTTTGGCCACCAAAGACAGGGACATCCCTTCCAGTGGCCGGCCATGCTGACGAGAGCCCTGACGACGGTGCGGCTCCCTTTTTTCTGCCTCGTGCCTCGTGCCCCATTATCGTCCCATCCCATCCCCATCCCACTCTCCATACTGGATTTTGACCGCTCCGATCACACTACACCGCACCAGCAAAGCACGCGCACACACACGCAAGACACGCAAACGCAAACACGGCCAGCGCTGCCCCCCCTCCTCG
>JACAFV010000098.1:78807-99287 GCA_014635975.1 Plectosphaerella sp. P0831
GTCCGTCCACCCCGAACACCCCCCAAACCTCAAACCTCCTTGTCTCTCTCCCTCTCTCGCGCTCGTCGACGCAGCATCCCTCCCAAACACGCAACGCACGTACACTCCATTCCTCCTGTTCCCAGGCATTCAAATATCACGCTCCTCCCCCCGTCCCACGACGCGTCCCCCCCTTTCCATCTCCCATAATGGCCGATCCCACACCCGCTCAGCAAGAGTTCAACGACCTGGTAGCAAAAAACGCACGCAGTGATATCGACAGAATCCACCCCGAAGACCGCGACTCGTCACGCCGCAGCCTCGAAGACGACGACGATAACGAAGAAGACGCCTACCGCAACGCCCAGATCGACGCCGCAATGCGCGTCCCCACTCTCGACCGCGACCTCAAGCTGCCGCCCGCAAGCTTCGACGCCGGCCGCACCACGGGCGTCAAGGGCGTCATCGCCGATGCCCGCAACTATGAAGAGGCACGCAAGGCCTCCTTCATGACCCGCGCCCGCCAGACGGTGCGCAAGAGCATCCTTGGTGGCCTTGATGCCGCCGCCATCTCGTCGCATCGCCGCAGTGATTCTTCGGAAGAGGATGGCAGCGCGAGTGACTCGCAGGACGAGGAGGGGTTCCTGGCCCGTTGGCGGGAGACGCGGCGGCGCGAGCTCGAGTCCGAGGCGACAAAGACGGTACGGAACCGCCGTACCAGCCCCAGCGTGCGCGTCTACGGACGTCTGGACGAGGTTGATGCGCTTGGATACCTGGACGCTATTGAAAAGGTCAACCGCGATACGGTTGTTGTTGTCTTTGTCTACGACCCAGAGGTATGTTCTGCCCTCCGCTCAACGTTTGTTTCATGTGCTGACCTTCTCCAGTGCGATGTCTCCTCTGCCATCGAGTCGGCCATGATGCCCCTCGTCCGGAATCACAACACGGTCCACTTTGTCAAGGTGCATTACCTCGATATTGAGTTTGACAATGCCGCCGTCCCCTCGATACTGGCCTACCGCAACCAGGGCGACATGTTTGCCAACCTGACGGGCATTATTGAGATGATCCCTGACGAGGAGGTGTTTGGCACCGACACGCTGCGGAGGCTTTTTTCCAAGCACAACATCTTGTGATGAGCCCTTGGCAGGGTCTCTGGTGTTTGGGTTTTTTCCTTCTCTTGTTTCTTCTTCTGCTACGATACCCCCCTCCTTATACCGAAACGGAGAGACGAAGAAGTACGGGCGTGAGCGCAGGGCGATGGCGGTATGGGCATTTTTCTGGGTCTGGGTTTTTTTTTCCTGGTCTTTTTTTTTTTTGTGTTTCCCGTTCTGGACTTGGAGCATCTCCATCGTTGTCCTCTCGGGTCGTTTACTTTTTGTTTTGTCTTGTCTGGCCTGGGAGAGATATGGGAGTGGATCGGAATCCCGGATGGGAAGATGGATCCCCCCTCTTTTGGGACATGGAGGGTCATGGCGGCGTCTCACCATTAGACATTGGTTCGGTCCTTGGGGAATGGGGGAAAGGGGCACGGTCTTGCCCACCGACAGGAATGCAAATGAATCTCTGAAGCCACGAGCAACAACACATTTGCAATGCGTGCTGGTCTTATGCAATCGAAATGTAAGAGCTGGGACCCGCCCTCAACATTGGGGCGTCTGGAAGTTGTCGGACAGCGCGCCTTTCTTGGTCCGCGCAAGAGGCGGTCCCGGGTCCTGCTGACGGTGAGACAATGGCGGGGTAGTGACATGCCACCCCACCTTGGTTGGGCGGAAGGACGCTGGATCCAGTGGTGCCGCCCCTCAAGATGGGCCTTGCATGCATTATCGATAAGAGAGCTATGATGGCATTTGCCCGCCCACGGGGGTCCGGTGACATGCTGGCCAGCGCGAGCGGGGGAGTTGCCTGCCTGCCTGCCTGTTTGATATGACGGGCGAGATAATGGAGGGGTCGAGTGAGGCCGAGATGAGTGAAGTTTGATGAAGGAAAGAGCCATATTCGCCCATCTGAATATCTAGGGCGTAGGGCATAGGGCAGGGCAGGCGGCTGTGGCGTGGTTTCCAAAGCAGCCCAGGCAAAGTCACTCCTCCCGTCTGCCGAGTCTGTTCCTTCCCCCGGCCAAAAGGTACAAGTACTTAGGCATCCGTGGGCGCCTCATCTCTCATCCGCGACGCGGCGCTTCCATCTTGTTATCCCGGTACCTGCGTGTTTCCGCCCGGGGATACTTGGCCTCAGCTAGGCAGCTGCCCCTCCATCTGGATCCTTCCTTCTCGAAATTCGGCCGCCACACGATAAAACCATACAGTCATCCCGTGCATGCGCCTGCTGTCCCGCCCTGTCCGTGTTCACGGCACGCCCAGATGCCACACGGGCCATTTTCATCCTCCCGCCATCTTCCACTCCTCTTCCTCTTCACACATCCGTCCCCAACTCGCAACAAACGACAAACTCCCTCCCTGACACAACACGTCGGGCTCTGAAAGGGCTTATCAAACGTCTTGTACCTCGGCCGCCCGTGACGCCCATTCCCCCACCAGTCAGTCGAGTCACCCCCAATCCCATCCCACCCTTATCTCCTCGCCCCAAACCAACCTACGGTCGCCTCGTGACACCCTTTGGGCTGAGGGGGACGTGGAGCCCACTCACCCGGATGCATATCCACCCTGCCTGGCCCTCCTCCGCGTCAACCTCACACCTCAGCCTGGCCAATACATGAACACCTCGAGCCCCTACAGTTGGGCCGTGAGACAGCTGCTAACCCCTCATCGCACCACCCAGGGTCCTCGTTTCGTGCCGGCCAGCAGCAGCAGCACTGCCTCCGTCCTGGTCATACCACGTCCACCCATCATCGCACCCCGCGTTGCCACCATCTGTCCGCCGCAGCCCTCGTCGCTGCCTCTACCCCGCTAAACCCTCAACCACATTCGTCCCGGCAACACAACGCAGGAACAGCTGCTCTTCCCAGAGACACACACTGACGAGCCAAGCAAGGCAAACGGCCTTGCGTATCGGCTTGTCCACCTGCGCGCCCCCCTCTCGTAATGGAAAGGCAACCCCGCCAGGCAACACTCGACGACGCCGCCCTCGAAACAACCGCCACCGCCCCGACAAACTCAACGACCCCTCCGACGCCTCCAGAGGCTACCGAACTTCCTCAGTCGTCGCTCTCGACTTCCGAACCTACTCTTCGATTCCCCCGACCCACCGTCAACCAACACCTCGCCAGCTGGATATCATCTAGCCAGCCCGACATCATGAGCCCCTCGAGTCACCCCGTCGAGGACTCGGACCTCTCCGAGTCCACATACGAGTTCATCACCACCGACGACGAGAGCCAGGACGGCATCGCCACAGAGTCCCTGCAGTCCTTTGGAGAGTCTCGTCCAGACGACGTCCGCAGCCTTGCTGGATCCGAACGTTCCGAGTCAGGCATCGACACCGACTCGGACAGTGACGAGGAAGTTGAACATGATGAGGAAGAGGATGAGGACGAGCAGAACGAGGAAGACACCCGTTCGCAGGCCTCGTCCATCCAATACACTGAAGAGACCCTGAACAGCCCCTCGCCACGCCTGCCGTCCCACTCGGACGTGCTGTCCCTCGACGACGAGACGGTCCACCTCTCCGTCGAGTCTACCCAGAAGGCTGGCGATACCCCGCCAGCGGCCGTCAAGCCGTCCAGCCAGGCTCTCCTCACTTCCATCTACGAGAATTTCCGTCGGATGGTGGCGTCCATGTGTGCGGAGACTGCCGAGGACCTCGATGATACTGTCGTTGCGGCCAAGAAGTTGACCGAGGACATGAAGCAGCAAGCTCGCGAAGCCTGGGAGGGCCCATGGACCCCTCGCTTCTATCTGGTCACCTTGTCTTCCGTCCTGGTGCTTGCCAGCATGCTTGCCGCCAGTTACAACCTGCAACCTGCCCAGGTTGAGCCAGCCCCAGCAGGTGTTCTCTCCACCACTTCAACTGTGGTCGCCACGACGCCCGTCGAGTCAGCCTCGGATATCATCAACCTGACGTCCTCCACGAGCACCACTACTCTCCTGATCCCCCGCGCCAGCGCTGCTGCGAGCAACTCGGCCGTCATCCCCTTCGCCAACCTGTTGCCAGATATGATCCCCGACGCCGCCAAGGCGCCTGTCTGCTCTGCTGGCATCCACAGCACCAACGAGATCCTGATCAAGATGCCGCTTTCCACCAAGACAACCTGGCTCGCCAAGGACTCCATTACTATTGACGTCCTTCGCGATGGACAAGCTGTTAAGACCCGCTTCTCGTCCATCGATGAAGGTCTCGTCATTGAGATCCCCTTCCGCGAGGCGCACGGCATCATCAGCGTCAGGGTCATCACCAGCCGTCGCCCCAAGGTCAACGAGACCTTCGAGGTCGACTTTGGCTCTACCCTTCTCGGCAAGGCTCTTGGCCTGGCCGATATCGTCACGGCCAAGACTGTGGAGACCGCTGGCGACATTGGCAAGCGTGCCACTGCCATTGCCAGCGGCGTCAAGGGCACGTCTGGCTGGTTCGGCTCCGAGGTCGCCAGCACCACCGACCACCTCAAGTCGCTCATCTCCAAGGAGGCGGCTTTTGCCACCGAGAAGTGGAAGCAGGCTCAGCTCGGCGTCCAGCACGCTCGCTACCAGGTCCAGGACAGCGCCGATCTTGCGCAGCTCAACATCCTCCGCGCGCAGATAACCTCGCGCCTCTGGTGGCTGAAGATGCAGTTCAAGACCGACGAGTACGAGCAGTACCGCCTCAGGGCCAAGACGCATCTTGCCGAGCAGTACGCTAGCCTCCGCCGCTCCATGCAGGAGAGGCGTTCCCCCGACAAGACGGCCAAGTGCCAGCCCAAGGGCGGCTTCTGGGCCCGTCACAAGTGCGCCGACCGCGCACCACGGAGTTGATTGTCTTTTGCTTTAGTTTTCCGGAACACATATGGGAGATGCAGGGGGCGACCATGCATACCAACAGGCTGGGATCGGCTGGCGTTGGAAGGTTCTTTCAGGTCCCCTTGTTGCTGGCCGGCGCGCCATACCCACCATACCACTCATCGATTTATTTACCGCGACTCCACCCCTCTCACCTCTTGCCTGCATCTCCGATACTCCGAGGCTGTCCAACATTCGGCCGGGTGTACGGGGAATGAAGGTTGGGTGATGTGAGCGGTGGAAGTTGGCATGTTGCGCCAGGAGAGGGATCCTGCCCGAGCTGGCCTGGGTGCTCGGCTGTGGTCATGTTGATTGGCAGTTTAGGAGTTTTGGGGGTCTTCAGTAATGCCATATATGTTAGACACGACAACTGCCGTGGCCGTGATGTGGAAGTTGCCTGCTCTTACAAAGTGATGTGGATTGGGGTTCTAGAGCGGATGACTTGGACGGTCATCTCGTATCTGAGATGATCGACGGTGATGCTATTTCTGCAATGCTGCTCCATAAGGCCCATCGGGGCTTGCCGTCGCGTTTGCACTTGCTATGGCTTGAACAACAAGTCGCCTTGATCCCGGGATGTTTAAAAGCGCACCGGCGGGGCCGTGATGGTTCATCCGAGATAGCTAGTCGAGATTCCAGTGACGGAGGTGACTAGGAATGGTCTTTTGGTTGTCTTGGCGAGTCATTGCAATGTCCCCGAGAGGCGACAAGATTTGGTGTCTAGGGCAACGTTTTTGACAAGACTTAAACGGCTCTGTGCCTATGTTGTGCTCGTTAAGGTAGCATAGCAATGATGGAGCCTCCAGGCCTCCGAGCACAGCAATTTTCAATTAGCCCCTCTGCATGAAGACAGACGTTTCACGTTACGATGCACCCCTGGCAACCTCGGCAGCTTCCAAGTCCAGCTTAATGTCAATAGAGACCGCCTGCCTTGGTCATCTCGGTCCACCGCTCGGATTGGGTCTGAGTCGCTATTAATACCGTCCGATGGGTTTCCCGGCATATCCCTGTTCGTGGGGCCGGGGAACACGAGGTATAAGTCTGGGTCAGCAGCTTTTTCTTGCGGGGAGACAACAGGGGTAAGCTTGGATCGGGACGACTGCCGGATGTTGGCGTCGTGAACACGAGGGATACGGGAAATGAAAATGGAGCTTTGCTGGGGTTTGTGATGGTAGGGCAGAGGAGGTGTTCATCATGCTTTTTTGGAGGAGGTTGTCGATCTGTATTTGAGAGTATAAGGGGTTGAAGGTTCGCGAACTTTTCATCTGTCTCGTCACCAGCTATCGTCAGTCGCTACGACACTCGTTCTTACACCTAATATCTCTTCACCATGCTCCCTCAGTCTATCCTCTCCCTCTTCGCTCTGGCGGCTACCGCCGCCGGCAACGCCATCCCCCGCGCTGATGGCGCATGCGCCGACCCCGTCGTCCGCAAGGAGTGGCGCGAGCTCACCGATGCTGAAAAGGCGGAATACATCCGCGCCGCCGTCTGCCTTCGCGAGCTGCCCAAGACCAAGTACACCTGGAACAGCGACGTCACAACACGCCTCGACGACTTGGTCTACACCCACTTGACGCTCAACGAGGAGATTCACTTTGTCGCAAACTTCCTCCCCTGGCACAGGTGGTACGTCCAGCTTCACGAGGACATGCTGCGCACCGAGTGTGGGTTCAAGGGCGTCCAGCCCTACTGGGACTGGAGCATCGACGCCGACAAGCGCGACACGCCCAACTCGCCTCTCTTCGATCCCGTCACGGGCTTCGGTGGAGACGGAAAGATGACGGGGTCGGATGTGTTGGGTTTCCAGCGCTGTGTTGTCGATGGACCGTTTGCCAACACGAACCTGACGCTTGCCAATGGCTGGCCTGATATGGGCATCGGAAGCACCCCTGGTAACAGGCTGCACTGCTTCACCCGCGAGTTCAACGGCGGCGAGGGCAATGATGAGAATGGGGTCCCGATTGTGGGGGATATGCAGGCGGGGGCGTATAACTCCAAGGTTATGGATGTTATTTATGGGTTTGAGGAGTATGCTGAGATGCATAGTATGCTGGAGGGACTGCCGCATGCTCAGAGTAAGTCGTCCTTGAACCTGGGAAGGGGAAGTTGCTGACTTTGGGTGATAGTTCACAGCATCATCTTTGGAGATATGGGGCCGGCGACGTCGCCGAATGAGCCTCTCTTCTTCCTGCACCACGCCAATGTCGACCGGGCTTGGGCCAAGGTATGTGCCCTTCGTTCCTCAAAGGCAATGTTTGTACTGACGACTTGATAGTGGCAGGGACGGAATGCCACTCGTCTGGCTGATTACACGGGCTTCAACGACCCCTCTAGGCAGATCTCGGCTTCCATCAATGATGTCATGCCTGCCATGGCCCTGGCGGATGTTGAACCTGTTGTCAAGGATTACATGGATATCCAGGCTGGGCCTCTGTGCTACACTTACTCGTCAATGTAATGTGTGGGCGGAGATTGCATATCAGGGGGTTGGCGTTGGAGGAAAACAAGATAGACTTGTGTCAATATTACGCCTGTCAAAACCGCCGCAAATGCCTCATTGCGGGAATGAACTGGATTGTGCTAAGTTCAATATTGAACTTGCCAAAATCGCTGCGAATACTCTGATGTGTGTTATCGGCCAAGGCTCGGGATGCCGGGCGAAGGGGCCAACATGCACCCCTCTTGCACAGCCCACATGCAGTGGGTGGGTGGTCTGAGGGGGTGAGGCCTCGCTGCTCCCTTTGCTGCCCGATAAAACCCCTCGTTGCTGACATCGCAACCACATCCTGTCTTTTGACTTCTGCTTGCCGACTTTCAACATGGCAACCTCTTACGAATACAAGCCCCTCTCACCCGAGCCAGGAACAATACGGCTCATTCGCCTCTTCAGATCTCCCCCGACAGATCCAATTAGATGCGAGCTTTTTGAAGCATCGCTACATGAAGACATCGGCATCACGTATCAGGCGCTCTCGTACACATGGGGGTCGGACGCCGTGACCGAGAGTATAACGGTCGACGAAGAACACGCCAGAGGACGGAGGGTCTCTTCCACGCTCAATGTGACGACCAACCTCCACACGGCTCTTCGATACATAAGATCTCGAGACCTTGACCTTGACCTCTGGATCGACGCCATCTGCATCGACCAGGGAAACCCCCCAGGAGAAAAGCAGCCAGATTGTACAGATGAGACACGTGTACGAACAAGCGGAAGAAGTGCTCATTTGGCTGGGCCAAGGTAGCGACGAACATGTCGAGGCCACGATGGACGCAATATGCCGGCTTCACGATGAAGCGCGTGCGGATCGCAAGGCCTGGAGGGATCCGACAAGGCGGCCTGAGATCGCAGGGCTCATATTCCGACGACAGTTCGCCGATCTCCCTGGCAGCATGTTTTTGACCCATGTCGAAGTCTTCAAGGGGCTGCTGGCAAGACCTTGGTTTCAACGAGTCTGGGTTATCCAGGAGGTGGCCAGCGCGCGGTCGGCGTCCGTGCTGTTCGGATCTAGGTCCGCTCCGGCAGCCATCTTCGCCCTCATGCCGTCTTTTCTCGGTGTGGAGGTGGACAGCCATACCCAGGCGGTCTTGGACATTCTCCCAGGACATTCTCGGCAGGAATCATGGTGGCACGCAAGGCGCGATCTGCTCTATCTCTTGAAGATATTTGCCTCTAGCCAGACGAGCGAGCCCCGGGACAGGATTTACGCCCTACTTGGCATCTCATCAGACGCCCCTAACACCAAAGACTTTTGTCCAGATTACGAAGTATCCTTTAAGGAAACCCTCCGAAACACCCTGGTCCTTCTTGTTATTCGGATCGACCTCACCAAGAGCCCAGGACAAGATTGAGCTCCCAACGCTGTCCTTGACCGCCCTGATCCCGTACGCAGAAAAACCAATGGGTCTAGTTCTTTACGTTCTTCGCTGGGCAGTGCGAACGAGACACCAAAGCACAACAAAAATGCTCTTGAGTCATCACGGCTTCGACCTGGATCGCTGTCTGTTGTACGACTTGGTAGAGCGCGGCGGGCAGGACGAAGTAATCGAGCATTACTTTCTGCATACAGAAGTTGATCTGACTCTGACCTACACAGAGGGGGAGACGCTCCTGCAGGCTGCGCTTTGGAAGAAGGATGTGAACACCACCAAGCTGATTCTCGGAAGGGCCGAAATGCAATCGATGCCGAGAAACTTGAGCCTCTGAAATTGGCTGTAATGAGGGGCAACCTTCCGGCCGTCAGTGTGCTCATGGGGTGGTATGGGGGCGCATTATGCATCGTCAATTGGGCCACACTCTGGCACCCAAAGCCCCTGAAACGAAGGGAGCAGCGATGAACGCACCGGGACTGCACCGGACAGAGGTCGACATCCCGCATGTGCAGAATAAACACGACGAATTGTTGTCATTTGCGGCACGAAACGACGACGTCGAGCACCTGAATATACTCGTCGACTGCGGCGCAGAGCCAGGCAGCTACAGAGATGCTTGGGGCGGGACGCTTTTATCGGTAGCAGCGATGGATGGTTCTCTGTCAGTTGTCCAGTACCTCCTTGATGAGATGAAGGGTCATTTCGACGTCAATGCCAAAGACTGCGATGGGCGAACCGCATTGTCTTTTGCCGCAGAAAGGGGGTATCTGGAGGTGCTCATGCTACTCGCGGGCATGCAGCCGACAGGGCCGCAAAAGACAACAGCGGAAGGAGAATTGTGGACTGGCTCGAAGACAGGGAAGGGAAGAAAGTAGTGAGGTACGTGAGGAAGGCGTGGAGAAGTGAGCTGGCTGAGTGGAGGGCGTCGCTCTATGGATCCGACATTGCTTTGTAGGTGTGTCGCTTGAAGGCTAGGGAATTAACGATTCCAACCATGACGGCGCACCTAAAGGGAGCCTGAGAGACAGAAACGAATGCCATTAGGACTCTATAACGGGAAATCTATACCTTCTAACCGTGTACTCATCTATGCATGTGTCCTCGCCCACTCGCGGAACCAATCTAGAGCTTCAGGGTTCGCGACGCTGGCGTTGGTCTTGACGGCGCGCCCTGAGAGGATCTGCTTCACAGCGACCTCGATTCTAGTTTTCAAGTTAGCAAAAGCCCAACAACACAAATATCAGAGAACTCACTTCTTGCCGTTGCCTGTCCGAGGAATACCCCCAACGCACTCCTCCACGACCCCAGGGACATGCCTGGGGCTCAGCTCCTGCCGAATCACAGACTTGATGCGTGCCCTGACCTCATCGTTGAAGACCTTGCCCTCAGCCATGACGACAAACAGACAGACAGTCTCGTCCATATCAGTGGCGCGCCGGCGGCCCACGCAGAGGGCATCGGCAACCTCTGCAGCCAGGAATCGTGTGAGGACGTTGTAAATCTCCGCACTACCGAAACGCACTCCAGCAGGCTTGAGCACGCCGTCAGAGCGGCCCAGCATGACAAGACTGCCTGTGGCGGGATCCGGGATGCGCACAAAGTCGCCGTGGTGCCAGACGGGGCCCTTGACACCGCAAATATCGGCAAACCGATCAAAGTAGGCGGCGCGGTACTTTTCGTCGCCGCCGGGGCCGAAGAAGGTGAGAGGCTGGCAGGGGAAGGGGCGGACGCAGACGAGGTCGCCGTCTTCGTTGGATGGAATGGGGGAGCCGTCGAGAGAGTCGACGGCGCGGATGGCCATGCCGAGGCCGGCGCACTGGATCTCGCCCGTGTTGACGGGGAGGAGGGGGCAGGGAGCGCCGAAGAGGGAGATGATATCTGTGCCGCCGGTGATCGAAGCGAGGTTGACGGTCTTGGGGAAGGCTTCGTAGACAAAGTTGAATGTGCTGGGGGGCAGGGGGCTGGCTGTGGAGTAGATTGCCTCGAGTTTGCTGAGGTCGATGCCCTCCTCTCTGACGGGGTAGACCTGGTTGGCCTCGAGGGCAGTGAGGTAGGCGGCCGAGGTGCCAAAGTGGGTGACTTGGAGGTCAGAGAGGACGCGAGGGAGGGATGTGAAGCCGTGGGGCTTGAAGGGGGAGCCGGAGTAGAGGACGATGGAGGTGCCAACGGCGAGGGCGGCGATGGACCAGTGCCACATCATCCATGAGGTGGTTGTGTAGTAGAGCATGCGTGAGGAGGGGCCCATGGAGCAGTGAAGGCGGTGCTCCTTTTTGTGCTGGATCAGGGTGCCGAGGGCGGTGTGGACGATGGCCTTGGGGAGGCCGGTGGTGCCGCTCGAGTAGAGGACGTAAAGGGGGTGAGAGGGGGGTAGGGGCTCAAAAGTGAGAGCCTCGTCGGGGGATCCCGCCAAGAAGCTCTCATATTCGACGGCCTTGACTCCGTGAGCCTTGAGATCGTCCATGGCCAGGTCGCACCGAACATTATCGGTGACCACGACGAGCTCAAGACCAGTATCCTTGAGAGCGGCAACAATCTCGGTCGTCTTGGCGGTGCTGCTCCACTCCTTGCCATTGTAGACGGTGCCATTGTCAGCGAAGAGGACTGTCGGCCGAATCTGGGCGAGGCGGTCGAGAACGGCACTGACGCCGTTGTCGGGGCTGATGCCGGTCCATACGGCGCCAACGGTGGCAGCGGCAAGAGAGGCAACGAGGGCCTGGACGTGGTTGGAGACGTAGCCGGCGACAACAGAGTCCTTTCCTACGCCGTGGGCGCGCAGGGCACTGCTACAGCGGCGGACGGCGTCGCGGAGCTCAGCCCAGGTGGTGGATGAGGGGCTGCCGAGCTCGGTGGTGGTGATGACGGCGACGACCTCGGGGTCTATGGTCAGGTTGGCGGGAAAGAGGATGTTCTCTGCAAAGTTGAGGAGGGCGCCAGAGAAGAAGTCTGGGCGGGGGAACATGGACTCGTTGGGGAGGACCTAGACGTGTGTGAGCTTGGGCTCTCAGTGACATGAGGGGAACTCACCTGGTCAAAGGGCTTGGAGGCCCTGACACCGACAAAGTGCCAGACCTCCTCCCAGAACAGGGCTACATCGTCAATGGACCAGCGGTAGAGACTCTGGTAGTCGACGATACCGAGTCCGTGCTTGGCGTTGACATGCTCGATGAATGCCCACATGGGGGTTGACGTGGGGTCGGCATGCCTCCAGAGTTCCCGAGGCGGGGCACGTGAGGACGCGGGGGAACCGTTGGCCTGGGTCATTGTGACAGTATGCTGCTAGGGGTGGGATCTCGGGCAAAGGGAAGAATGCGACAGCTTGGCTGAGGGGAAATTGGGGGGAGGGGGACGGTGATTAGGGGTCGGAATAATTTTTCTGGTGTTGATGGTGCATTGGGGGGAAGGAGCAATGCAGGGCAGCAAAGGGGCAAAGAGCCGAAGGTGGACGTCCGGCCCGTTGCGAGTTTGTTGGGCCGGCGCATTCCGAGGTCGTTCCGCGCGGGCAGAGGCCGGCGGACCGCACCCAACGGCACCCCACGCCATGTCCGTCGGCTCGGTTCGGCACACGGGGGGAAGTTGAGACAAAATGAAGCAAGGCCGTTGAGGGAGAAGTTGCGATGGCTTCATTCATGGGCAATTGTGTCACGGAGGATGAGGGGGTCTGAGGAGGATAGACGGGGAAGGAGCAAGGGGGTTGGTGCCTGTAGTGTCACAGTACCTGCATCTCAAGAAAATGCAAAGACGGGGAATTGGGGCGAGGGACGACTCCAGCTGCGCCAGTGACGATCGAATAGGTAGCCTTCTCTTCTGTCGTCACTAATATGAATTGAAGCACTGCTTTCGAACAAACACTCGTAGAAGAAGCAAAGGGTCAGTCTGGAACTGCGGCTTTTACAGATTTAGGCTCGGTGAGGGTACATACCGACTGTGGATCGTCACCCCTGTCCGCACTCGTGGCACAACTTGTGGCTTGTAGCTGACGCATTGCATCTGCCGTGGCGCAGGAGAGCAGCAGACAGGGATGCGCCCCACACGGAGGCTCATAGCCACGTTCAGGAGGATCGACAGGAGCGTGGCCGGGGGGTGCTGTGGCGAGGATGGTAAGATTAAGGGGGGNGGGGGGGGGGGGATCTCGGGGAGAGGCGAGGCTCCGGGTCAGCAATCGCTCGATGCAGCCGGCATTGTGCGAAGTGTGGTGTGTGGTCGGTGTCAGCACTGCATGCGACGTGGGAGAAGCAACCAAAGTCGCGGATTGAAGCTTGATGTACAAGATAACGGGCTGCTTGGCTTGGACATGCGTCCGGGCCTTCCGGGCTTGTCGTGCCATTTCATTGTGATGGTGACGGCCCGGGCGATGACGGGCGACGGGCGCGGACGGGGCGGCCGATGGAATCGAGAGAGGTGCCGTCCTCGCCGCCCTTCCCTGCCCTGGCCTGCCCTGGCCTGCCCCTCAGGGTTACAGCGCACCACCAGGTTCCGGGACAGCCGGCAGTCCGGCTGGCTGACAGACGTGCATCTGCTGGTGTGTGCTTGATGGATGGGTGCTTGATGCTTGCGTGCTTACAGTCCAATACCACCCTCTCGACCACTGCTTGATATCAGCTGGCGACCCCAATCGAGAAACAATCATGTCGATGATCGCCCGACCGTCGAAGCGTCACGGTACGCGACGGTGGCCGGGCGATCCGAGTGCCCGCTGACAGATGGCAGACGGCAGCTGGAGATGACAGACGCCGTCCAAAGCCCGCCCCCGACTGGATTCGGGCGCCCGGAGACGTCGGGGACTGGGACGGCCGTGGTCCGTCGAACGACTCGAGAACAGACACCGAGACCGAGGCGCACTTCTGGTAAATGTACCTGTGAGCTGTGCTGGTGGAGCGGGACGGGAAGCACCCGGCGCTGCCGTCAAAAGTGCGCAGTGAAGTGCCAGTGTTGGTTCAATTTCTTGCACCAAAACCTCCATCCAGTGGGAGGCCAGGCCGGGCGACCCCCCCACTTCCGTCGCTCCCGGTCGCACCTAGCTGCCCTGCCAAACTGTGATTAATCTCCCGTGCCTTCCCTGACCACCCCAAGACCAGGGGGCATGAACCCAGCCCAGCCCAGTCGAGGCGGACCCGACTTTTACAGTCGAGCCTCTTCCTCATTTCTCTCCCTTCCCTCCCTTTTCTCTCTTTCCCTTCTCCCTCCTTCCCTACCCGTGTTCTCCGGCCTCATCGTCGCCTCTCTCCTCCCTCACCCCTCCTTGACATTGACGTCGCTTTTCTGTCCGGAAAGCGACTGCCAGGTACTGCTCGCTCTCGACGACGGGATCACCCCCCAATCGTCCTGCACGCAAGCAGCATTGGAGCCTTGGTGACGACACCGCCACGAGACACGGCCGTCCCTCCATTTCCATTCCTCGACTAGAGGCCGCCCAAACGCGAAGACGCGCCAAGTGACAGCTGCCCCCACCTGCGCTGGCCCCTTTTCTCACCACCCCTTCGCCCCCTTCGACCTTCTCCTTCACCTTCCGGACGAAGAAGAACCTCGGACGCCTCCTACGCGCGTGGTACCTGAATCGGCACCTGCCTCGCGTCTCCATCCGCAGCCCCAAACAACGCAGCACCTGGACACCAGTACCCCCGCCAATTTCTTCTACTCTTCGAGTTTTAATTCCCTCGTCTTTCTTCACCGAAACGATCAATCTCGAGCAACCCAATCATCCCTCCAGCGCTTCGCCAATTGCTTGCATCGTGGGTATCTCCCTTTCGTCAATTGTCCGCCAGTCCTGACATGCCCCAACAGATCCGATCATTGCATTCGAAGCATTCGCCACTCGGCTTAATATCTCCTTCACAAATAATCGCCCGCCTCCACTAGCCATGCCCCGCAGGATTTCGCTTCCCTTCACGTCCTCCTCCTCCTCCAGCATGCCTCACTCCGACAAGGAACGGCGACCATCACGATCAGGCAACCGCCTCACCAACCTCTTCTCTAGCTCCCCCAAGAACAAGGAGCAGGCCGCCCCCCTCCAGAACGGCACCACCAACGCCGCCATGTCGCTCCCCTCGATATCCCTCTCGACCGACGAGAAGACTGATTCACCCACTACCACTCTTTTCTCGCCCCCTTCAGCCGCCGAGTCGGAAGAGCAGAGCGCCGCCGATGCCCAATTCGGTCCTCTGAACGATCCCAGCCATCTCTACGTGAGCATGCACCATGGCGAGCCCCTGGAGCCGCCCATCATTGACGACCCGGCCTACTACTTCCTCATCACCACCTACATCAGCTACCTCTTCCTTATTCTGCTCGGCCACATCCGTGACTTCTTCGGCAAGCGCTTCGGCGACAAGAAGCACTACCAGGGTCTCAAGCCTCACAATGGATTCGCCCCCCTGACCGACGATTTTGACAACTTCTACTCTCGCCGCCTCAAGCTGCGCCTCGACGACTGCTTCGCCAGGCCCACCACCGGCGTTCCCGGCCGCTTTATTTCCCTGATGGACCGCAAGTCCGAGGACTTCAACCGCACCTACAACTACACCGGCACCACCACCGAGACCCTCAACATGAGCTCCTACAACTACCTCGGCTTCGCCCAGTCCCAAGGCCCCTGCGCCGACGCCGTTGAGGAGGTCGTCAAGCGCTACGGTGTCAGCGTCTGCAGCCCTCGCCACGACTCCGGCACCTCCGATCTTGCCGTTGAGGTTGAGAAGGAGATTGCCGCTTTCGTTGGCAAGCCCGCCGCCATGGTCTTCTCCATGGGCTTCGTCACAAACGCCAGCTCCTTCCCCGCTCTGGTTTCCAAAGGCTGCCTGATTCTGTCCGACGAACTCAACCACGCCTCCATCCGTGTCGGTGCCCGCCAGTCTGGTGCCGTTATCTCCGCCTTCAAGCACAACGACATGCGCCACCTTGAGAAGAAGCTCCGCGAGGCCATCTCTCAAGGCCAGCCCCGTACTCACCGCCCCTGGAAGAAGATTCTCGTCGTCGTCGAGGGCCTCTACTCCATGGAGGGCACCATGTGCGATCTTCCCGGTATTCTCGCTCTCAAGGACAAGTACAAGTTCTACCTCTTCATCGACGAGGCCCACAGTGTCGGCGCCCTCGGCCCCCGTGGCCGTGGTGTCTGCGACTACTACGGCATCGACCCCGCCCGCATCGACATCCTCATGGGCACCCTGACAAAATCGTTCGGCGCCAACGGAGGCTACGTCGCTGCCGACAAGCACATTATCGACAAGCTCCGCAGCACAAACTCGGCCACCATGCTGGGCGAGTCGCCCGCCCCCTGTGTTCTTGAGCAGATTCTGTCGTCCCTGCGTATGATCACCGGCGAGCTTTGCCCCGGTCAGGGCGACGAGCGTCTGCAGCGCATCGCCTTCAACTCTCGCTACCTTCGCCTCGGACTTAAGCGTCTTGGTTTCATCGTCTACGGCCACGACGACTCGCCCATTGTCCCCATCGTCCTGTACCATCCCGGAAAGATGCCCGCCTTCAGCCACGAGATGCTCAAGCGCAAGATTGCCGTCGTCATCGTCGGATACCCTGCTACCCCGCTCATCTCGTCGCGCGCCCGTTTCTGTGTCTCAGCCGCCCACAACAAGGATGACATGGACCGCGTTCTCCGTGCTTGTGAGGAGGTCGGTGATCTCTTGCAGCTGCGCTTCGCTACCGGCATTGCCGGCGGCGCCGAGCCTCTTCCTGAGGGCGTCACGCCCGAGACCGAAGCGGAGTGGCGCCGCGCCAACGGCCTCGAGGGTGTTGTCAAGCCGCCGAGTTGGGACATTGAGGATGTCATCTCGCATGGCGCGAGGGATGCCAAGTTGAAGCTGAGGTAGAGGAAAGTCTGTGTGTGTATGTGTTTATCTATCCTGGGCAATTCGGCGTAAAGGAGCTCGGCAGCAGCATCATGGAGAGAGCGGCATTTGGAGTGGTAATTCCGGCTCCGCTAGGTCGCAAGGAGTCCACTTTCACTTATATTTGTTCCAACACCGTCACCGGTTGTTTCGCCACCTGTGACCTGGCATTGGCGTTTGGGAAGGCCTGGTCAGTAGTATCTGGCATGTAGAGGTAAAAAATAATTGCACAGAATCATTGCAGTTGCAATTCAGTCGTCAGTCATGTACATGAGCAGCTAGAGGAACAGCCTTGTGGCTGGATATAAAGAAAGCCACCACTTTTCCAAACGCCACAGCAAACAGCCTCACCCATATGATTCCTCCACATACAGTCTAGATATCCTTTCAAATGGTCGTCCTTACAACTTGGTGAAAACAGTTCCCACGGTTCCGCTCATATCGACCAGAGTGCTCTTGTTACGCACCCAGGACTCGAGACCCTTGTGGCCGTTCTCAACACCGACACCGCTCTGCTTCCAGCCGCCGACGGCCATCTCGGCGGGCGACTCGCCCCAGGTGTTGATCCAGGTGATGCCGGCCTCGAGGCGAGCAACAACGTTGTGGCAGGCGTCAATGTCGCGGCCGACGACACCGGCGGCGAGACCGAGCTCGGTGGCGTTGGCGCGAGAAACGGCCTCGTCGACGGTATCGTAATAGAGGACGCACATGACGGGGCCGAAGATCTCGTCCTTCACAATGGCCATGTCGTCCCGGCAGTCTGTGAAGACGGTGGGACGGACCCAGTACCCCCCGCGGAGGGCGGCGGGGAGGTTCTCGGGAGCGCCCGGCCCGCCGTGGAGAAGGGTGGCCTTGTCCTCTTCGATGCCTCGGCGGATGTAATCGGCGACCTTTTCGCGGTGCGCGGAGGAGGAGAGGGGGCCAAAGTTCGTGGCTGGGTCGAAGAGGTCACCGGGCCGGACGTGCGGCATGCGTTCGGCGAGGGCGGCTTCAAAGGCAGAGCGGAGGGCGCGCGGGACGAAGACACGGGTGCCGTTTGTGCAGACTTGGCCGGAGGAGAAGAAGTTGGCGAGCATGGCGACGTCGGCGGCTGTGGCAGGGTCGGCGTCGGGGAGGACGACGACGGGGGACTTGCCACCGAGTTCCATGGTCACGTACTTCAGGGCGCCGGAGGCGGCGCCGGCGACTTTGCGGCCGGTGCTGACTTGGCCGGTGAAGCTGACTTTGGCGATGGCCGGGTGGGCTGTCAGGGCGGCGCCGACCTCGCCGGCGCCGTAGACGACGTTGAAGACGCCATTGGGGAGACCGGCTTCGGCGTAGATCTTTGCGAGGAACTCGGCGTGGAGGGGGGTATATTCGGAGGGTTTGTAGATGAGTGTGTTTCCTGCGGCGAGGGCGGGAGCAGATTTCCAGAGGGCGATTTGGATGGGATAGTTCCAGGCGCCGATGGCGGCGCAGACGCCGAGGGGTTCTTTTGAAGTATAGACGAGCGCGGAAGGGCGGAGGCGGAAGGCTTCGCCGTTGAGGCCGCCGGCGGCGACGAGGTTGGCGTAGTACTCGAGGACGTCTGCGCCGGTGACGACGTCGACGGTGGAGGTTTCGGAGAAGGGTTTGCCGGTGTCGAGGGTCTCGATGCGGGCGAGGTCGTCGTTGCGTTGGCGGAGGAGGGAGACGGCGCGAAGGAGGATGCGGGATCGTTCGATGGGCGGGGTGGCTGCCCAGGAGGGGGAAGCTGCTTGGGCGGAGCGGATGGCGGAGGTGATTTGGGAGGGGGAGGAGGTGTGGATTGTGGCCGTGGGTTTGTTGGTTGAGGGGTCGATGGTGGTGAAGGTGCCGGGGGAGTCGGAGGAGGGTTGGGGCCGGCCGCCGTAGAAGGTGTGGCGGTCTGACTGGGCCATTGTGAGGATGTGGAAGTGTAGGTTGTTGGTGGTCTGATGTGAGGGGCCGTTTGGCTGTGCTGTGCTGTGCTGTGGTGAGATGGATGTCGATGGGAGCTTTTGGAGTTTTTGTCTGTCACGACGTCACGGAGGTGTCGGGGGGAGTGCCGAGGCAGGGAATGGAGCAGCTTTTTTTCTGAAGGGTGCTTTCTGCTAGGTCTGCCAAGGTTCGGGGCTGGTGGATGGGTGGTTGATTGACTTTCGCTCTCCCCGAGAAGAACAGCTCTCGAGGCTGCGAGCGAGCTCCAAGTCCAAGGCCGAAGGAAAGCTGAAGCGGCGTGCGCGGTCGATTGCCGGGCCGTTCGCGAGTCAGTCTCGCGGGGGCGATTACCTAAAGCGGAGCCGGGCCATGTCTCTGAAGCGTGCTAACTCGACGGCAGCGGGGCCGCGTGCTAGGTGGGTCAGTTGCGGTGGTTGGGGCGCTGGACACGTCGTGGTAGTGTCGTACGGTAACGGGACTGAAGGGCGGTGCGGCCGCGGGACTGATAGGGGAATACATGCCCGCGATATGTCTTGGCCCGCGGCTTGCTGTGACAGTGTCTTCCACGCGGCTGCGGCGGTGACATTGTGCAGTTCAGTACCCCAAGGATTCGACCGGCGACCGCCGCAAGCAACCGGGTCAATGTCTCGTACGATACATGCAGTGAGGTTAGTATCCCGGTCCGATACGTCCCGTTCAAGAAGACATCTTCTCCGACGACCCCATCTTCGGGCGTACTTTTTTTTTCTTCCAACTTACTTGGCACGCCCGTCGTGATGATGGAGACTTTGTCCAGCGGAGTTGTCCAGTGGCGTGGAGCACTGTGAGGCCCCCCCGGTGGACCACCCGCTGATTGCGCCTTGTGGGGCGATGACGTCGCGCGTCCTGCAGGAACTGACAACCTCGCCCTCGATCGAGCAATTCGCTCTGGCTTTTTGCCATTTTCTGGCATTGCAGCGTTGATAGATATGGAGTCCCTGGCGCGACAACGCGAGTGGATTTTTTTTCTGGTCGCCGCCAAGCTTTGGATTTTCGGAGTTGCCGGCATTTCTGGCTGTGGTAGTGGTACGACGGAGGTTGCAAGACACCGCCCAACGAAATCTCTTTCCGCTCCTCCTTTTGGAGAGAAGTAATCCCCAATGGGGGCTGGGGGTTGGTCAGCGCGGCAATTGGGGTGCTGTAGAGGCAGGATGGTATCTAGGTATCTATCTGTTCTATTGTTCCTCAACTCGGAGTCGACGCCGTGTTTTGCCGTGCCTTATCGCATACATGCCGGTCATGGGATATTTTCTGTTCGGCTGCGGCATTCGCCGTTGATCCCATGCAGTAACTGATAGCCCTGGTCTTTGGATGCTCACCTTCCATCACCTCCAAGGCCTCATCACGCCTTGGTCGTTGCGGTTGGTTCCCTGCTTCGCCTGGAGGCGTTTGGCCAAGACGGCGTCATTGACTGCCAGCGCGAGTCAAGACGCCTGTCTCTCCGTCGTTGATCCATTTGTCCATCCCCGCCCCGTTCCATTCCCTCGTTTTGCAAATGCGAGGGCCACGCGGAGACGAGACGACATCACTTGGGGACAAGGGTCAAGGGGAACCGATTTCACCGCCGTGTCTTGTCCCATTGTCCCCGCCCACCCCGGCCGCATATCGCGCGCCCTGTGCCTGTCTGCCTGCTGCAACGCTGGTCCCTCAATGCCGCAGTTAATCCAATTAGTAGTGGGGAAAACATGGCACCATGGATGCGCCGCTCTGTGACCCGAGCTCCCGGTTCCCTCGTGCCCGCCGTCGCCCGAGTCACCACGGAGGACGGGATGTACTCGGCGTCACGCCCGGCCCGGCACCCTGCATCCATGTACCTTGGACGGTTGGTAGAGAAACTCGGAGAGACTTGGAGCTTGGGGTGGTACAGAGCACGGATGCGCTGGATGATCTTGGGCAGCTGCTCGAGCGG
>JACAFV010000098.1:99387-119912 GCA_014635975.1 Plectosphaerella sp. P0831
CCCTACCCTCCCTCCCCTACCGACCCTCCAACTCGATGGGTGATGTCCAGCTTTGCTGGCCATTGGAAAAAAAAAGCTTCGACTCGTGCCTAGCTCCCCCGTCCTTGGATAAAACCCCCGAGGTGCCCGTCCAGCTGACCCTTTCTGACTCTAGACTGGCATCTTCCTCCTCCTCTCCATCTCCTCCACCTCCTCCTCCTCACTCTTGTGCTCCCCATTGTACTCTATACCCCTCCCTCCCCCACATCTGTTGATCCCGGTGATCACTCCCTCAGCCTCGTCTGCCCTCGACCTCACCTCTCTGTCACACCAATTGAACAATGACTACCAACCTGCTCCCCGAGTCCGACGTCGCCAAGTACGACTATGTCGTCGTCGGCGGCGGCACTGCCGGCTGCGTTATCGCCAGCAGGCTGGCCGAGTACCTCCCCCGCAAGCGGATCCTGCTCATCGAGGCCGGTCCCAGCGACTACATGGACGACCGCGTCCTCGACCTAAAGAAGTGGCTGGCCCTGCTGGGCGGCGAGCTCGACTACGACTACGGCACCACCGAGCAACCAATGGGTGAGCCACACCACTCATGAGAACTCCGTGAGACCATCACTGACTTTGCAGGCAACTCGCACATCCGTCACTCGCGCGCCAAGGTCCTCGGCGGCTGCTCCTCTCACAACACCCTCATCTCGTTCCGTCCCTTTGAGCACGACCTCGACATCTGGCAGTCCCTCGGCGCAAAGGGCTGGACCTTCCCCCTCTTCATGCGCGTTCTCGACCGCCTGCGCAACACCGTCCAGCCCGTCCACGACCGCCACCGCAACCAGCTCTGCAAGGACTGGATCAAGTCGTGCTCCGACGCCATGAACATCCCCATCATCAACGACTTCAACCGCGACATCAAGGACGACGGCGCCCTCACCCAGGGCGTCGGCTTCTTCAACGTCTCCTACAACCCCGACGATGGCCGCCGGTCTTCCGCCTCGGTCGCCTACATCCACCCCATCCTCCGCGGCGACGAGAAGCGCCCCAACCTCACCGTCCTCACAAACGCCTGGGTCTCCAAGATTAACGTCGTTGGCGACTCGGTCACCGGTGTCGACCTCACCCTCCAGGATGGCGCCAAGCGCTCCCTCCTCGCAAAGGCCGAGACCATCCTCTGCGCCGGCGCCGTCGACACCCCCCGCCTCATGCTCCTCTCCGGCCTCGGCCCCGCCGCTCAGCTGCAGTCCCTCGGCATCCCCGTCGTCCGCGACATCCCCGGCGTCGGTGAGAACCTCCAGGACCACCCCGAGTCCATCATCATGTGGGAGCTTAACAAGCCCGTCCCCGCCGACCAGACCACCATGGACTCGGACGCCGGCATCTTCCTCCGCCGCGAAGCCCCCGGCGCCGGCGCCAACCCCTCCTCCGCCAACCCCCAGGGCCTCAACGAGGGCGCCATCGCCGACGTCATGATGCACTGCTACCAGATCCCCTTTACCCTCAACACCACCCGCCTCGGCTACCCCGAGGTCCGCGACGGCTACGCCTTCTGCATGACCCCCAACATCCCCCGTCCCCGCTCCCGCGGCCGTGTCTACCTCACCTCCGCCGACCCCTCCGTCAAGCCCGCTCTCGACTTCCGTTACTTCACCGACCCCGAGGGCTACGACGCCGCCACTCTTGTCTACGGCATGAAGGCCGCCCGCAAGATTGCCCAGCAGGCCCCCTTCAAGGACTGGATCAAGGCCGAGATCGCCCCCGGTCCTGCCGTCCAGTCTGATGAGGACCTGTCGCTCTACGCCCGCCGCGCCGCCCACACCGTCTACCACCCCTGCGGCACCACCCGCATGGGTGACGTTGCTCGCGACGGCATGGCTGTCGTTGACGAGCGTCTGCGTCTCCGCGGTCTGCGTGGCGTTCGCATCGCCGACGCTGGTGTCTTCCCCACCATTCCCTCCATCAACCCCATGCTTACCGTGCTGGGCGTTGGCGAGCGCTGCGCCGAGCTCATCGTCGAGGAGGCCGAGGCTCTCGATGCCCAGAAGGCCCAGGCCAGGCTGTAGGAGACGAACGGAGAAAGAAAAAGCGAAGATGTGATAGGAAGAATGTTGGTGTTTTTGGATATACCAGAGTCGGCCCTTTGCGGTCTGAGATGCATAACGAATTTTAGGAACTCATACGTCGCACCCACACCAGAGGTGTTGTGTAAATATTATCTTGGCGTAAGACACATAGGTTGTAACTGAGCTTGTTCGAGACAAATACTATCGGTGCATCATCGTGATCATGTCAGGGTTCGAGTTTTGGATGCGACACCTGGTCAGGGCGTCCAGACAGATATCTGCTGCCGAGGTGGCTTGGAAATCCGCCCTTCCTCGGGATGAACATGCCGTGCGGTGAAGAGGCACGGGTCGAGGCAAGGCCAAGGCCGGGGTGACGATGGGATGAGTCGATTGGGGTATCAAGATCCCAAATACCCCCAGGTTGTCTCGGGTGGTCCGATGGCAGAGGGCGCATTGATGATGGGGAACCAGTCGCGAGTGCCGCTCTCAGCCTGACAATCGGGATGTAACGAGGTACAGTTCGTCAGGTGTTTTCTGCCCCCTGCGGCCCTGCGGCCCTCCGGATGTTCTTTTCTTTTGCCTTTTGGTTCTTTGGGATGGGACGGTACGGCTCGGGGAATAAGAATGCCACGCGCCACAGGGCACCGCCGGGAGTGAGGCCTGAAACTCCGACGGTGAGGCGGGGGCGTGGGGGACGGGACAGCCAGCCTTTTGGGTGGGAATACGAGGAGGGGACTCGGGGATTTCTCGTTTGTTTCAAGCAGGACTTCAGGAGCGAGGGTTGAAAGAAAAATGCCAGAGGGCGGGTAAATGCCCCGAGAGATTCATGCTCGTGAGGTAAAGAGAGGCGAATTGCAGGTGAGAGATGGAGAAAGTGGAGAGCTATCAAGTCGTTGTCAAGCTGCAGATCTCCCGGCCCAAGAAGACTGACCATCTCAGTGACACAACACCTCTCTCTGAATCACCACGAGAAATCACTACATCCTGTGGCAAAAGTCCATCGATGCCCAGCATGAGCCGCTTGTCGATCACCACAACGAGAACTGCCAATGAATGTGACGAATGCCCCCCCAGACACGGGACTCGACTCGCTCGTCGTCCGATATGCTCGCCCATGTCCCAATGCCGAGAAGCGCGACTGGAGCTTCCCTTGGCGGGGATACCTAGTTTTCATGCCTCAGGCGGGCGGGCGGCCTCGATGCCAAACCTGTGACGGGGGGACGGGCATAGCTCGGGGATCACTATCTGCCCAGCATGGCGGTGCCAGGACTGGCCTGACACGCCCGATGGCACCCTGCCAGAGTTCGCTGCTGAGGCAAGACCGAGACTGGCAGCTTTGCAGCTTTGCGTCCACCGGGACAGGCGGGATGGACAGACTGTTGGTGGAGGGAAAGGGGCGTGCGTCCCCTGAACGGCGGGCGCTAGGATGCTTCTGGTGGTGCCAATGGACGGCGGGCGGACGGGCAACCTGACGTTCCGAGTCGAGTCCCTGCGACGACGGTGACGGTGAGTCGGGTCGGGGTGGGAGCTGTGCTGGTTGTCGATGATACAGGAAGTCCCTCTCCGGGCTGTGTAAGTGTCTCGCCATAGCGTGAGCAGCATCCAGGGAGTACTCACCATGGTATCTACATCGCTACCAGACCAACTCGATGTCCCCTCACTTCAGTTCACGCAGTAGCGCGCCATCGCCAACGGCCAGCCGCCAAAAGAAGCCCGTCCCCTGGCCTGACCAGGCGGTTGCCGGTCTGTGCGTGCTGAAGGACGCGACTGTACGAAGCGACGTGAGCCGACTGGCCGAGCTGTGGAGGGTCGAATGTAGGGGTACACAGCTAGACGCGGAAAACATGTGCTGGAATAGGTACCTCTACATTCACCCAGCACCAACCGCCCGTGCCTCATTACGGCGGGGCGCGCCACGCCACGAACCCGTGCGGCTGCTGCTGACTCATCCTGCCCTCTCTGCTCATCTCTCCCCTTTCCTGCCCGCCCCAGTTTGAGGAGGAGACGGGAGGAGAAAGCATGCAGACGACCACGAACCAGCCAGGACACTGAGCCAACTCGATCCCCGTCACAGACCAGACCGTCCTGCTCCGTCCGTCTCGTCTCGTCTCCGCGCCGCCTCTTGTCCACCACCAGATCACACGACGCGCAGACGCACCGCAATCGATGATCCTCTGAACACTACCTCCCGTCGCTTCGTTCACCTGCCACCAACCCGCCTCTGCTCCCAAGACGGACCTCCGCCGAGTCGCCAATCTCGTCGACTAGTCAGTCAACCAGCACCTGCTACTCGGCGATCGACATCCCTCACTCGCCCCGACACCACGCAGCTTAGCTGCCCATCGCGACGATTATCCTTCCTGCCGCCGCGGCTTCCTCACCCAGACCACTCGACCTCGTCTGCCGCTCGACACGCTCTGCGGGCCTGCTCTCGATTGCGGCCCAGCCTCCCCTCCTCACCCACCCACCCCTACAACCACAACACATCTCCCACGACCGACCATCATCGTGGCTGCCCTAAAGCCGACAGGCTACCGAGCCATGGATTTCGGATCGGGCACTGCATACGCAGAGTCGGACGCCGACGACGAATACGAGCGAAGCGTAGCCGCCAGCTCCCCCGTCCGAGACGGCGAGGCCTCCCCAATGGACTCGGAGCTCCCCTCCTCAAATGAGCACACACCCACCACCTACGGCCACCGCAGCAGCGCCGACAGGCTACCCGAGACTATCATATCCGAGTGGACGGCCGAGGAGTGCGCAGACTTTATCGGCACAATCGGCCTCGAGCACTATGCCGACCGGTTCCTAGGTGCGTCCTTCCCCCGCAGCTTACGGCCACATTTGAAAGAGGGAAATACTGACATGCGCCCGTTGTGCAGAAAACGAAATCGTCGGCGAAGCCCTCGTCGCGCTGCAACACGACGACCTCAAGTCTATGGGCATTTCGAGTGTCGGCCACCGATTGACCATTCTGAAGAGCGTGTACGATGTCAAGAAGGCGCAGGACGTGCCCGTCGAGAGCGATCACTACGTCCCTCTCTGTACGCAACCCTTGATGTTCCTTGGTGCACTACTTTGCTAATACGTACAGCCGCCGACGCCGAAGCACAGTACGCTACCGCGACCCTCAAAGACATCAAGCACCTCGTCGAGCAGCTCCGCCTTCGCGACGAGAGAGTGAGCATGGTGGAACAGGAGCTGCGGCGCCTGAGCGAGGACTTTAGGCGACTGCGCGAGGACATGTTGCCCGCCCTGCGGCTGGCCAAGGAAACGACCCAGCCACTGCCCACTGTCAGCAACAGCTCAACACCCAGCTACAGCTACGAGACGACCATCTCGCCACCCGCGCCCACATCTGCATCGACGCAGTCGCCTGGCCTCATGAGGCAGTACTCGACGAAGAAGATCATGCTCGGCCCGCCAAAGAACCCCTCGCCCTCGCACCTCCAGACCGCACACGAACGATCCATAGCAGAGCAGACCCTCGACCCGTCGAGCGCCGCCGAACGAGCCGTCCTGTCCTCCTCCCATCTCGCCGCCATGAACGGATCCGGCCAGAACGCCTCGTCTCCCATCTACAACCAGTCACCACACATGCCGTCGCCCACCTCCCCTCAAGGCATGGCCACAACACTCGGATCGAGATCCTACCGATCGGAAGCCCCCACGCCATCCTCGAGAAGCACCTTTGCCGAAAGCGACTACGGCCACAAGGGCCGCGACCAGCCCGTGTCCGTGCCACGAAGAGGCCAGACCCCTGTGCCCGACACGCCGAGCACCAGCAACGCCTCGGTCGAAATTTTCAAGTCGTTCCGCGTCAGCATGGACGACCCATGCTACAAGGTGCTCCCCGCCGCACTCAAGAAATACCAAATCAACGCGCCGTGGGACCAGTACGCCCTGTACATCGTCTACGGCGACCAGGAGAGGTGCCTCGGCCTGGAGGAAAAGCCCCTCATTCTGTTTAAGCAACTTGACAAGGAAGGCAAGAAGCCCATGTTCATGCTGCGGAAAACCAACAACGCCCAGACAGACGGCGCCGGCGAGGTCCCCGGCAGCGCGGGCCTAGGCTCGGCTGGCAGGGGAGGTCCCATGCCATACGACCCGCCAGGCGGTATCATCTAAACCCATCACCGACGCCGCATCCCTGGTTTCTTCCCCCATCCTCTCGGCCGACCACCCTCGAGTGGTCAGGCCTTGTTTTATCTACGACTCTTATTTGGGGGCTTCACCGATAGCTCGAGCATTTACGAGAGAAAGCATGCGGGGAGTTTTGTCCCACGGCGGCGAGGGGCGCGGCGACTTGCAGCCCATTTGCGACACTGGCTTTGGAACGGACCCCTTTCCCGACACGGGGTCCAATGTGTTGGATAGAGATGTAGGGGTGTGGCACGAGAACAAGAGCGAGCTTTTTGGGACTTTTTGGAAGGGCTGGCATGGATTCATTCCTCTTTGCCGGATGATGCCGGGCGGTGGACAGCGATTCCCGGACCAGACGGGGGGCACGGCCGTGGAAGGGGTGGTCGTTTGTATTCTCGATACAAGTTTTAGCAAATGTGGAGGTTTTCTCGGTGACACTTTCTTGCTGTTGTGTGAAGCGTGTCGGAGCAGAGGCCCGACTTGGGTGGAAGTTCCAGAACGGCACTCTCGCGATCAATGGCACATGGCGCCACATGATTTGCGATGAACAAGGTCGGCGCTGCGTTTGCGGTGTGAAATTAACACAACACAGCTGTCGAGGGATTGTTTGTCATGGCGGGTGTTTGGAGTAGATTGCGGGAGGGGGGCCAGGTGGCCGGGGTGTAAGGTTGGGATTATCTGGCTTTTTAGCTTTTGGCGAAAGAGGGGATGACAGGTCTGGGCCCCGCGCGGCGATGTGATGGTAAGGTAATTAACATTACCAGCTGCCGGGTTTGACCGAGGGGCTTGGCAAGGCTGGAGATGTGGTTGTTGGGTGCAAGGGGGTCCTGGCGGCGTGGGAGGCGTGGTGTGTGTGCGAGGCCTAGTTGGTTGTGCGCAGGGAGACAGGGAGATAGGGAGGGGGGTTGTGTTGATGAGAATGAAGAGCTTATTGGGAGGAAGATGTGGTTATTGATGTCGTGTGAGAAGGATGGTGATGTGAGGTAAAGATCGAATGCAGCCCCGAGTTTGTCGCACGAGGTAGGACACAGAGAAAACATGTGCACATGTAAAACTCCACATCTTGTCAATCGCCTCGTTGGCTCAGTGGTAAAGCGCATCACTAGTAATGATGAGATCACTGGTTCGATTCCAGTACGAGGCATTCAATTTTCTTTTTTCCCTTTTCCCACCATGTAGAACAGACACATGATTTCTTTTTGGGTTTGACAGAACTGTGATCTGTATCTCCTCTCCCCACTGCAGAAGCTCAGCATCCCGGACGAAGTCATGAATACTGGTTTCACATGAATCTGCCTTGAGCGACTGCTGCACTCCATACACTTTTCACACACCCCCTTCCCAGAGTCCGCCCTAAGAAGCACATCGTCTTCCCGGCAGGCTCACCCCCTACAAACGTCCCCGGCCGTTCAAACCAGATCGAAAAACAAAGCAAGCCCCGCCCGACGCCGAATTCCGAGTTGTGTCGCATGTCCCAAATCCATCCATTCCCCTCGGACGCTTCGTATCACGTTCGCGTGCGTGTAGGTGTCCGCGCCTAGGCCAGGAAGCCCTTCTTGGTGAGATGGTCCCAGATATCCTTTGTGAGCTTGTCGGGCATCGAGTACAAGTCGATGGAGAACTCGCCGGCTGGTGGGAAACATGTCAGCAAGTCTTCAACCACATCCACACGAGGGGGGGAAACACACAGTCGACGTCCGTCTTGATGTACATGCTGTCGGTGCGCTGGTCGGTGATCATCTGAATCACGTGCAGGAGATCCGACTCCTCGAGGCGGGCGAGGCCGTCGGCGAGCTTCTCGTAGTCATACTTCTGGCTCGCTTTTTTGGGGACGGCGGCGCCCTTGCGCTTGACGCGGTCTTCGTCGGTGGGCAGGCTGCCCGTCTCGCGCAGGATCTGCTGGAGCGACTGGGAGGGGTTCTTGAAGCTGACGGTGTGCTCGACGACGTAGTGGTTCGATTGGAAGTTGAGGTCGTGGGCGACGGTCTGCTTGGACTTTTCGGTCGTGTACATGTCGATGGTCATCTCGAACTCACCCCAGCCCTCGTTCTCGCAGGTGAAGGGGGCCTTGGTGAATGCTGTGCGGTCGTTAGTCTGTGTATCTGGTAATCGGGAGCTATGTTCTTGCCGACATACTCTGGACGGGGTTCTCGAAGGAGGGGTGCAGGTTGTAGACGACCCGCTGGAAGCAGTCGGCCGTGTGCTCCTGGCCATCCTCGTCGAGGATGTAGATGTTCACCGACCATTTGCGCATCGGGAAGCCCTCCGCCTGCTGGGGGAGGTCGGGCCTGGGAGGGGTTAGTTAGGATGCTGTAGGCCATCGTCGGGAGGAGAATCGTACAGGACATTCTGGTCGGTGACCAGGCGGACCTTGCGCTGTGGGAGAGAGTTTGTCAGTCAGGGTCCATATTCGTTTGTTGTTTGCGAAGCAGCGCCTGGTTCCAAGGGCAAGCCGGAATCCCGACTAATTGTATAGCTTTGTTCTTGAAGCCCAGCCAGTGTGTGTCTGACGATTGCGCACTTGCGGCCACTTGGGAGCCATCAGAAATCCACGGCGCCTGGCCTGCGCAAATGCATGGGAGGGCTGCACAGCATCCGCAGACGGGGCCCGAAAGCTCGCGAGTCCACGCCTCGGCCACCATTTCAGCCGTATTCCATTTCCATCGATGAAGTCAGAAAGTAGGCGTCGTGTCACCGGTCCAAGACAGCATCGTCCTTGTCGAGTATCGATTCTGCGACAGCTGTTGTCGCGTCGCCGCGTGATCCGTCGCTGTGCATTTGTCGCCCATCTGGGTCGATGCTCCTTGTCGCGCAGACATGTGCCGAGTACCCGTAGTATCAAGTCGCAGCTCAGCACCAGAAGAAAATCCAATCCGTACCTCAACTATCATGATGTCGGCGGGTCAGGCTTCGGCGCTTGCACGTATTGTGGTTGGTGTTGTTGTTTCGGAAGGAACCCCGGCTGTCGCGGAGGTTGTGTTATCGTCTGGGCTTGCGGGTCGCTGTTTTCGGAGAGAAGAGATCTGCTCTTCGGGAGGCGAAATAGATGTCGGCCGTTGAGGAACGGGGAATGTCTTTGTTGAAGCTTGTTGGCCTTGAGTTGGTGACGTCCCTGACAACTGTTTGGCAATTGGAAAGGCTGAAGGCCAAGTGGGGTGCGGTTAGCGCGACACAGCCACCCCTCCCGAGTCACCGCGGATGTTATTCCAACACCCCTTCCCTTGACAGCATCGACTTTGAGGTCAGAATTTTATAAAAGCCTTCACGCAAGAGAGATCGCCCTTGCCTTTGAACAAAAGCTACGGTTTCAAAGAAGAGACAAGCACGTGTTTAACTTCAGCGGCAACGCTTTCGAACAATGTCTTGAACATTGGGTGCATTCCGTGCATTACGGAGCTATCTACAGCACCCTGTGGTGGGGAAAGGGGGAGGGGAAGTGTCATGGTGCTCGTCGGGGGGAAAGTGTGTTGTAATGCTGGGGGCCGGCTCTTGTCATCCTGACCACACCCTCTGCCTATTACGGTCACCGGGGGAGCTTCTGCAGCGTCCCTCGACGACACGAGTGGTGCGACTCCGGAGGAGTCTTAGGTAGGGTATCTCTGGTCGTTGATCCATGCTTTGGCCCTCTCCAATCATTACTTCACTCTGAGTCTGTGCAGTGATGGGTGTGTGTGTGTGTTGGGGGCTGCGTGCATCCGTCTTTGAATTGGAGCCGACGCGGTGGCCGGGTTTGGCACGTTGACAGCTCACTTTGGGGGCATTTCTATATCTCCGGAGAGTTAAGAGGAGGCCTCGGGGGTAGCCTCGGGGGCAGGAGCCTCGGTGGTCTCAGCAGCCTTCTTAAACAGCTCCTCGTTGTCCTTCTGGGCCTGGAGGAAAGAGTCCTTGAAGAGGTTGGCGTCTTGAGACAGGGTTAGCTAGGGTATTAAAGAGCAAGGGGCGATGGGGACGACATACTCTCGGAGTTGGCAAAGCGGATGGCGAAAGTGACGGCCTCGGGCTCGCCCTCGCTGACATCGGCAGCGGCGTTCCAGACCCAGGAGCGGTCCGAGCCGACGTTGGGGGAGAGCTTCATCTCGGGGACAACTGTAGAGGGGATCAGCAGGGGGCACACAAGGTTTGGTGTGGGATGGTGTACGTACTGTAGTGGTTGGCGCAGACCTTGAGGGTCTTGTCGCGGCGCATGACCAGACGGGTCTTGCCGTTCTCCTTGTGCTTCAGCAGGCGGACGTCGCCGGTACCACGCTCCTTCCACTCGCTAGAATCCTTGACGAACTTGAAGAGCTTCGCGCGCATCTTGAACAGCTGCTCCTCGGACTCCTCGTTTGTGCGGGTCTCGACCTTGTCGGTGAGCTTGACGACGGGCTCGAAGTGAACATCCTCGGACTCGGGGGCGTCCTCCTCATCCTGAGAAGTATGTCAGCGCCGATGATATCAAGGGAGATGGGGGCCTGGCTGCACGCACGCCCTTGGCGGCCTCGGCGGCCTCGCGCTGGGCCTTGTTGCTGCCCGAGTTGTCGCCGCGGTCCTCCTCTTCCTTCTTCTCCTTCTTCGCGCCGCCTCCGAACATGGAGAAAACGGACGACTGGGTGGTGGTAGCGGGCTTCTCTGCCTCAGCGGCGGGGGCGGGGGCAGCTTCGGTGGTCTCGGGCTTGGTCTCCTCAAGCTTGGTCTCCTCGACCTTGGGCTCGGTGGCTTCGGCGGCAGACATGATGGCGATGGATCGTGGGGTAATGCCTGCGCGAGGATAGGGTCAGCAGGTGTTGGTAGTAGGTGCTGGTTCGATGAAGGTGTGTTGCTGTGACCGCGTCACGGTTGCTGCCAGGCTTAAGAGGCACCCAAGCCCTGTAGTGACCTGGAATTTGCCCCTCATCCCAAAAAGGCGGGGGACTTTGCACAGCTGCCGGGCGTCGCGCAGAGCCCAACATCGAGTTGTGACGCTTGAAAAGTAAAAATGGGGGACTCACGAGTTTGAAGGAATTGTGGAATGCGCTATAGCTGTTGCGGAATAAGAGCGATGTCTGGACGTTGCTGGACAAAGATGCGGCGATGTTTTTTCGACGATGCTGGAGCGAAAGTGGGCGCCTTGAAATGAAGGAAATCCCCCGCTTCGCGGCTTGGTCAGGCACCTGAGGCACGAGTCACATGTGGCGCAACGGCCTAACGCCACAGTGAAGTGCCACACCGCTGGTCGGCGCCACAATACTGGAAGTCAGTGAAGCTGCCTTGACCGGCAATTGTTTCCACCTTCCACGACTTGCGACCGGACGTCGAAGTCTGACGCTCATTCTTTGCTTGCAATAGGAGAACAAACAGTCTTCCGAGTTTCGATTCCTCGAAATCTTCGATTCACAACCTTCTATCGCCCGCCTGCATCAATTGGCACCATTCTCAATGGGCCAGTCCCGTGCCATGCGTACCTATTCACTGACCTGATCTAGCTCTCTTGTCGCCCGCCGAAGCAGTCCAAGTGGATTGCCAGCCAGCTTGAATTGTATTCTGACTGACGCAGTCTTACAAACATGTCTGCTTGCTGACTCCGAGTACGAGGGCGGCACCGCAGTCGACTAGTCGACCAGTCACAGTCCCCCGCCGACGTCGCAACTAGGCGTCAAGCACCGGTGCCGAGGTGTAGCCCCGACACGACACGACACGAATACCACCATGAGCCCTGGGCCGGCCTTGATGAAGATTTACGAAATGCCCCGCTCTCGTCCCGTCACAACGAGTGTCTTGAGCTCCCGTGAAGAAAATAGCAGGGTCGGTAGGAGACCAGACACCATCGTGCGGCTCACGCCCCTCTCGCAGGTCACAGCGAGGGCCACTACCACCGCCTCCCCCAACTTTACTGACAAAGCCAACGCAGCGTGTACAAGAAGCACACTACCCACGGCTGCCACTCGCCTCCTCTGGATGGACCTCGGCAAAGGTCGACGTTTCTCGCACCTTCACGTGGTGTCGACTGTCAAGTTCCCTCGGGAACGAACTGACGCGAGAAGTCGGAGCAATCGTTACACGCTTTCGACAGGGATTCATCATCACACAACATCCCTCGGGGTCACTAACTCTCATCCCCCGTTTGCCGTCCATCCTCAGGTCTCGCTCCTCAAGAGATCCTGCACAATATCCACACACATTTCTTCAACAAGTCATGGCGAGGAGGCGAGGCTACGTCACACGCTCTCTCATCATTGCAACCACTCTGGCACTCTCAGACGAACGTCCCTGTCTGACAAACTTTCTTGTCCGTTCCTCTGGCTTCAAACTGCCACGGTCGCTTGTAACAACATACAGGCTCCGATTCCGTTCACTGTCGGATTTCACGTCCCCACATCTCCCACAAGGCCACAATCTTGCCAAAGCCAACCGCTGCTGTCTGCACATGGAGGCCGCAGACGCGCACACTACTAATACATTCAACTCCAGCACGCTTGGACACTGTTCTCCCACGGGCATTCACAGGCGACCTCGGGGGCTCTCCTGTTTTCTATTTTGATTCTCGGTTCACGACACCAGTTTCAGTCGTCCGCCAGGACCGTCAAGGAACATTGTCGCTGTCAATCACTGTCACTGGTGCATTCGGACTTGCAACAACCATTCGAGAATTCAACTAAACAGCCTTTCAATCAGCACAAGTGCCACGGGCTATGGGCATGGGTAACAGGCACTGGTGCTTCGGGCATGAATCAACATCGCGCGGATCGACGACGAAGTTCAATACACTTTATCACCGACAATCACAAGGCCAGCGGCATGTGCGGCGGGCATCGGCACATCAGGTACCAGAAGAATCCATGCAACAACGCGGGTTGTCACCGAAGCTTTCAAGCACCGCAAGCTTCCTTGGGCACAGGAGGATCAGACACCCGAACATTTCCATCGGGCGTCGGATACGTCACAGGCATGGCCGGCCATGAAGAAACAGGACCTGGGACAGAACTACTCTTTCCAATCCTCACCACCAGGACCATTCTCCTCTACAGACCACCTTAACACCAGCTGCCATGACGCTTCCCGAGCGCGACCCCAACTACTGCTACCTTGGAGACTCGCCCCGGCTGCCTCTTCAACAGGCTCATTTCAGGCGGCAGCAGCCACCTCCTCATAGGCGTCAAAGATGAGGGCCTCGATGGCGTGTGTTGGGGAAATACTCAAACTCTGCGGTCGCGAGCAACCAAAAGACCGTTCCCGGCGACAGGGGCGTTCCAGGCAACAGCGTGGGCTTAACCACTGGCTAGGTGTTGGGTCCCTAAAAAAAGTCTTTGGAGGTGGACATGAAAAGACAGGCTCTGGTGCAGGACTGATCTTCCTTTCATAACCATCGGAGAGGCTTCTGCGAGCCATCTTCAGTTCCAGAGGTGCGTTTCGATTGTCAACTGGATCCAAGTAACCACGAAGCTGACTGCCATCTCACATAGCACGTCGAGTTCTGAACCACATCGGAGACTCCAGCCTCCAAGTCACTGGGCTTTTGGAAACAGCACCCTGCCGCTGGGGCGGCCGACGGCCTCCATATCATTGGGCGCTGATTTCGATATTTGGCTGTGCCGCTGTTACAACTCAGCCCAGTGGCCGCCACCTCTACTGTTTTTTCGGGAGCAATCGCTTAGGATGTTTATGAGATTAAATTCCTTAGGTGGGCAACCTGTGCTACTTTTCAGCCTCCAGAACAGATTATCCTCTTCATACCAAGCCTCCTCAATTCTGAACTAGCGCCTCGGTGCCAACTTAAGGCACACTCGCCGCCACATCGCCACGAAGGTCACCGGTTATGCCCTCCAGGTACTAACACCCTCGGCTGGATACGCCACCTTCGCTATATAACACGAGTCGTCTGCGAGTCCCCCCATGATTCCCATCCGTCCTGACAATTCGACTTTTACAAGAGAGCAACAGAAACGCCACTTCTCTCTACCAAGTCATCACCCAAGATTTCGGATAAGTCTCTTACTCCGTCCCTTTCGCGTCTCTACTATCAAGGATATCACCTATCCTTTATGACGGGCGTGGCGCGTGGCCCGCTGACGCTACCGCTGGCGCGGGGCTAGAGCCTTACGGGGTTACGTAATTCATCCGCTAACGTAAGCGGGGCCTATACCTAAGAGCCCGCCTTCGCGCGCTACCTGTAAACTTCGCGCGCTACCTATAAAGCTAGCTTTTTCTTCCTTTTCTCTTTATCTCTATTATAATATTACTTACGTAGTATAATATATACTAAACGTTATTACCGCTACTACTAGTATATTATAATAGAGGTCTTCCTCTTACCGGAGATAGTATTAATAATATTACTACCTTTTATTTCCTCTTATTATTATAATACCCACCGTTTATAACGTTCCTTAGGGAATACTTAGTAAAGCTAACCGCTTACGCTATAATAAATAAAAACCTCGTAATACCGCTCGCTTACTCCTAAATAAAACCCTTAAACCCGAGGCTCCGAGAGCTTAAGAATAAGAATAAGAATAAGATAGTATATAAAGGCTCTACTATAATAGGTAAGTATTACTATTACTCCCGGTACTCGTTCTACGAGGTACCTAACGATAATATAATCGTGATTAATACTAAGGCCTTAAACCTTATATAAGAGGATCTATCCTAGGGATACCTAGAATCGCTAAGGGCTCGGTAAGCGACTAGCGACTTTACGCGGGAGGACGCCGATTACTTAATATAGGGTTCGCGCGGCTATAGGTATAGGCGTATATCGCTAGAGTTTTAGAACCTAGTAAGTTAAAGTCTATATAGTAATATAGACCTACCTAGCGATATACTACTTATAGACCCGGTTTAGGCTCTTAGCTAATATCTTTATACTTTATAAACTACTATATTAAGGCCTTCTCCTACCTAAAGGCCTACGAAAGTACTATTACTACTAATAATAACTCCGACCCGAACCTCTACGGATATTACTATTACGACCTAGGTATAATCCTAGGGACATATAGGCTAGATACGGGGTAGTATATACTAATAGTTCGCCCTAGGTAATAGAATAGAATAATACTTAGCGTCTTCGTCGTCGTACTTATTAGGGTATCGTAAAGCGTTACGCTTCTTTACTATAACGTACTCTATAAGTAAGTAGTTTATATAAGCGACTAGTTTACCTTTACTACTTCTATATAATTTAAACCTCCTCGATATAGCGTTAATACCTTAAATTAATTAAAACTAGTCGCTATCCTTAACTATAGACCTAAGAGTAACTATCTAATAAGTTCTTACGTTATAACTAGTCTTTCCGTAGATACTATAGCTTCGTTTCTTCGGCGCGGACCGTATTAATAGTACCGGATTTTAACGCGTTTCCTCCTTTAACTAACTATCTACCTCTCTCTAAGTAATCTAGTCCTATCTTATAACGCCTAGCTAGTTACCTATAGGATAGAGGCCCGACGCGGCGTAGTCGGCTAGGAAGGCGACCCCGCGAAGGTATAAGCCTAGGAAGCTTTACGTTAGATAGGTAGGTTACGTAATATAGATTATAGTTAATAGTAGTCTATAGATTACGCTAAGACGCGCTCTATCGTTAGATTACTACTACGAGTAATCCCCGGGACGGATTACGACTCGTTATAATCTAAGGGAAATAGGCGAGGTACGCTCGCCTATATAAGGCGATACCTCGCCGGTATATAGCTATAGTTAGATTTACGATAGTAATTAATTTAAGTCTTTATTAGAAACCTCCTTTAGTTTATAGTAAAGAAGCGTAACGTTTTACGATATTAACGATAAGTACTAACGACGATACCTACTAAAGTATTATTCTATTCTATCGCCTAGGGCGAACTATTAGTATATACTACTTATCTAGCCTATATATCCTTAGGATTATACCTAGGTCGTAATACTTTAATTACTCTTATTTAGTACGTTCTCTACGACTATCGAGTAATACTTCCGTATAGCTACGATAACGCCTTACTTATCTACCGGTTATAGTAATAGTACCGCTAACCTCTAAGCTATATTTAAAGAGTTTTAAGGTAAAAACGAACGACTTTAGGCCGCTATCCTTTAACTCTAAGGAGGAGGATATAAAGGAAATATTAAGGCCTTACCTCCTTAACCTTTCGACGGAAGACCTAGTACTCTATAAGCCTTCTTTACGTAGCTCCGTATATACTAGAAGGCTTATAATAACTAGTTTAAGTACTAAGGAGAGCGAGTTATTAATATAGCCTTTTATCTTAAGGGCGACGTACTCTCCTAGTTCGAGCCCTACCTATATAAGTATACTACTAAGGATAAGGACGATATTAATAAAGATACCTAAGCTATCCTTAGAACTATTAACGAATTCGAAAAGGCTCTTCGCGTAGCCTTTAGCGATATCGATAAGGAACGTAGTACTAAACGAAAGATTCTATACCTTAAGTAGACCGGTTCGGCTAGTAAGTACGCTACCGAGTTCCGCTAACTTACCTTACGTCTCCCTAACTAGAGCGAGACCGCTTTTATAGCCCGTTTCTACGAAGGCCTAAAAGACTTAGTTAAGGATAACCTTATTCGAGAAGATCGACCNCCTTACGTCTCCCTAACTAGAGCGAGACCGCTTTTATAGCCCGTTTCTACGAAGGCCTAAAAGACTTAGTTAAGGATAACCTTATTCGAGAAGATCGACCTAATAAATTAGTCGACTACGTCGCCCTAGCTATTAAGATCGACGACCGTTAGTACGAACGACGTACCGAAAAAGGAGGACGGAGTAACTTTAGAAGAGGATAGGTAGGTCGCCTTACCTTCTAAGCTAATAGTAGCTATCGTTACTAGCCTTAGAATAATAACCGTAACGACCGTTATATAACTACGGTATATAGAGGAACTACTTATACTAGTCTTATAGAGCTTAATATCTTATAAAAAGGACGTAAAGATAAGAAGGATATCGAGTACTTTAACTACTATTAAACTAGGTACTTCGCCCGTAAGTACCGATAGCTTAAGCGACTCGAGGGTCCCCTATATTAATTTAACGCTACTAAATATAAGATACCTTAGACTACCGTTAAGACCTTTATAGTCCTAGAATAAGTACTATTAGTCTCGAGGGATACCTAGATATCCCCTAAGGAAAAAGTATTAAGCTAAGATCTTATACCTACTATCTATACTTTCGAAGAAGAAGAAAGCGAGACTACTTAGGAACTAAAGTCTACCGACGACGACTCGATTCTAGATACTTAACTATAAGAGCTACTTATAGTTAAACTCGAAGGATATAGAGATCTTAAAGATAATAAAGCCGTAGACTTTTTCGGCTACTTAGCTAAAGACGTAGTCCGTAGCCTAAATATACTAGCTCGGTACCTACTTAGGGAGTCGGACGACGAACGTTTATACCCCGGTAACCCTAACTATAAGACTATATTCTAGACTTAGTATACCTATAATAACTATTAATAGTATTATATACTTAAGATTACCTATAATTTCTACTCCCGACGACCGAATAACGAAGATATAGAATATATCTATACTAACTAGGAGCTACCTTATTAGGAGCTACTTCTTCGATACCCCGGAAAATAGACTACCGTCTTCGGACTATCCCCGGAGTACCTAATCTCCTACCTTAGCCGCGAGACTCCTTAGTTCGACTATCTAGTCGATATATACCGAGTCTATACGAGTAGGAAGATCCGCGAATAGAGACTTTCTTTAGTAGAACCCCGACCTCGCTCGAGACCTCGGAGAGGAACTCTATTAGATCGATAACGATAACTACCCCGACTATATAATCCGTATTAAACGAGCCGAACGTACGCTCTAAAAGGTATAAGAGTAANCTCGGAGAGGAACTCTATTAGATCGATAACGATAACTACCCCGACTATATAATCCGTATTAAACGAGCCGAACGTACGCTCTAAAAGGTATAAGAGTAATAATAACTCTTATTACTACCTAGGTCCTATTATAAAGAGCTAGGACTTAGTAGAGTATTATATACTTCGACGAGCTATCCTAAGATATAACGCCGCTTATACTATAATAACTTAGAAAAAGAGTTACGCCGCCCTAATAGTAAGGGTAAGGGTAGGCGTTAGAACTAAGAACTAAGACCCTATATAATATAGTATATAATAATAACGACTCTACGTACCTTATACTAAAGGTTACCCTTAATAGGAGGAAGTACGTAACGCTCCTTAATAGCGGAGCGTAGGGGAACTATATATCGCTACGACTTCGATAGCGACTTAACCTTATAACGGACCGTAAGTTAAACCCTTACTAACTAAGATCTACCGAAGGTAGGCTTATATAGTATAATTAAAGACGTATCGATAAGGAGACTACGCCCCTCTATATTAGTATCTAGCGACGTACTATATTAACCTAATTCGATATTACCGAGATCGGTAAATAGGATATTATTCTAGGTATTCCCTAGCTTAGGAAGTAGAACCCTACGATTAATTAGAATCTTAGCTAGATCTAATAGAGAGATATAGCTCCGGTATAGTCTTAACGAGAGACTACGAGATATATCCTCGCTTCGATATAACGACTAGAACGCTACGTAGGGCTTTTATAACTAGATTTCTATTAAGACCTTAATTACGAGGACTAACGTAAGGCGCTTAACGAACGGATAAAGGATATTCTATCCGAATATTATATATATACCGCGATTTTCTAGGAGGAACTCGATATAGTCCTCCTGGAATATAGCTACTACGACTACGAGATCGTACTTAGAGAAGGTACCTAACTACGATTCTTTAAAATCTACTATACGAACGAGAAATAGGAGGTTACCTTAGACGAGTACCTTAACGAGTATTATAATCGGACAGGGTAATATTACGACCTAGGTATAATCCTAAGGATATATAGGCTAGATAGGTAGTATATACTAGTAGTTCGCCCTAGGCGATAGAACGGAATAATACTTTAGCGGGTATCGTCGTTAATATCGTAAAGCGTTACGTTTCTTTACTATAGGCTAAAGGCGGTTTCTAATAAAGACTTAAATTAATTACTATCGTAAGTCTAAGTAGAACTATATACTAAAAGGTAGGGGCTTATATAGATAGAGGTTCCCTTNTCTAATAAAGACTTAAATTAATTACTATCGTAAGTCTAAGTAGAACTATATACTAAAAGGTAGGGGCTTATATAGATAGAGGTTCCCTTGGATTACTACGGCTTACTTCGTGATCCGGGTGATCCTAAGGTAGGATTACTTCCTTAGCGACCGTAATCTATTTATTATTCGATAACGGTCGTCCGCCTATTATGTAACTACGGGGATATTTATAACGAATATCTAAGTAGGCCGTCGAACAGGCTTACTCTCTTAGCGTTCGTAATCCCCTTTTTCTCTACCTAGTCCGTACTAAGCTTACCTAAGGAGGTATAGTACACGGGGTCCTAGCCGAATAATATACGGCCTACTTAGGCGTTATAAGATTCCCCTCCTCTAGGTCGATATCCTAACGACTATAAGTAGGTACGTACCCCCGTCGTCGTGCTCTAGGGTTCTTATTCTTCTACTAATACTAATACTATATCTAGTCGAATCGAAAAACGAAGATCCGATAAAACCGAATAACGTCGCGCGCTTATAGCCCTAATCGAATCCGACGGAGAATATAGAATACCTTATACTTAGTATTTCTAATATAACTTATCGTATAAGATAGCGCTAGGGTTAACTCGCTACGCGGTCTACGTTAAGTACGGTCGCTCGTGCGATAGGGTTAGCGTAACCTCCGCTCGTAAGTATAGTCGTAGGTATTTTTCGGTATATTTAGTACTAATATTCGTAGTAGTCGAAAAGGCTCTAAAAGAATCGAAGCGATTAGATAAGGAAATAGAAGAGAAAGAGATAGAGTTAGAAATCCTCTAAACNTAGTAGTCGAAAAGGCTCTAAAAGAATCGAAGCGATTAGATAAGGAAATAGAAGAGAAAGAGATAGAGTTAGAAATCCTCTAAACTAAATTAACGACTACGCTTAGCGCTATATCGCGGATTCGTCGGTTACGGAAAGTCGCGAAGAAACAGGAGGAGGCCTTATTTAGCCGGGGAATAGCGGAGCTAGACGAGGAGGATAGTATTATATCCCTAACTTCGGCGGAGCTTCGCGTCGTAAATAACCTTAGAGAGTAAGGTACTAAGGACGTACTAGATTAGTCTTCCCTAGGAGTCGGCGAAGGCTTCGTAGATCTAGGACCCTTACCGTAGTTTAAGACTAGTAATACTATTCTAGGTATTAAGGGTAGTTCTTTAGGTACTTAATAGGTTCCTAGGTATTTTCCTCGTATCCGTAGCCTTCCTATTTAATAAGGTATTCTTTACGTCCTTAATTTATACGGT
>JACAFV010000099.1:0-42722 GCA_014635975.1 Plectosphaerella sp. P0831
CGTCTCCGACTCCGACTCCGACTCCCCGCCCCCCCGTCGTCGTTGTCGTCACCGACACCGGTACTAAAGCTCCGAGTCCCCACCCTAACCGCGTCGCTCCCCCATGCCCCGTATGATCGACGACCGGGAGGATCTCGGTTCTCGCGACGGACGACAACTGGCCGATGAGCACCAGCAAGCAACGATTCGTCGTAACGCTGCAGACTATAATGACTACATGTGGCGTGGTGCCCCTGGCGTGGCCTACATGGAACAAGAGTATGTCTATCCATATCCCCCCTCCAGTAGGTCCTACTATACTGACTTTTTACAGAGTCATTCAGGCTGTCTGAACGGGAGTATCTGGAAGGCTTTTGCCGCCACATCCATCGACACACCTCCACGACTCAGATCAAGCAGTCAAGTGGTTACGAGAATATCACCCATCTTGAGATACTATTCGAATGGGCCGCAATAAATTGATTTCTCTTTACTGAATCTTGGCCGCTTATAAATCGGCTGCGAGGATGTGAGTAGCTTTTGAAAGTACGTGACGTTGAAGCTGGAGCAAGTACACCACAAGAGGGACCATCTTCAAGACGAATCCCGGCAGAGAGCCGAGCAGCCACCCGCCAACAGGTCACTTCACTCTTCTTGTTTGTCATGACTTGTCATTAACTGCCCAGGTACCTTGTCTATGCCGGTTCCGTGATCCTCCCGCCATCAAACACCAGTGCTCCAGGGGCCTCTCTATCAACCATGCTTCGTCTCACTCATCTACCAGTTCTCTTACGGCCTCTTCCTCGCCCGGTCCTGTAACGCCGGAGACAATTCAAACGGAGAAGCATTCCAGCCTGACCACCTCCCATCGTCTCCGATTGCGCCTGGCCCATGTCGCCATTCTAGGCCTTCTGTGCTGGCCGCTCCACTCGCTCATGCTGTGCTTGTTGGCCAAAATCGTACCCAGTCTCTTGTCTTTGTAGATCACTTCTCCTCCTCGGGAATCTCTCCCTCCACTGCGCTGAGGGCAGCCAGGTTGACCTGACCGAAACGCTCATGGACATCTCCCACATGGCCAACACCACAGAGAAGGCCGACGCTCTCGACGACATCGGCAGGTTCCAGCAGGTGCCAGCGGGCCAGCGTCACCTTTGTGCTGGCACCGACAGTCACCGTGAAGACGTGCTCACTGTCAACCTCCTTTCCAGACACACCGTTAAGGGCGCGGAACATGTCCTCGTCGGTGAAATCGTCGCCCGAGCAGAACACAAAGTCGACCTTTCCGGGCTCTCCAGTCTCGGTAGGGTGGCTGTTGTACGTGGCAACAAGCTTCTTGGAGATCTCGCCCTTGTTGATGAACGTCGGCCGCACCTCGATGTTGGCCTTCCCCTCCATGATCTCGACGTCCCATTTCTTCGCCACCGAGCCCAGGAGCTCCTTGTGAAGGTCGCGGGACATGTGGAGACCCTGCTCGGGATCGGCCAGGCGGTAGTGCCAAGTAAGGGCGCAACGCTTGCGCTCGAGGAAGGAACCTGGTCATGTTAGCTATAGCTCTCCCATGTTTGCTGCTCCAATACATACCAGGAACTCGGTCGGTGTACTGCTGGAAGATGGTCATGACATCGGCTTGCCAGCTCATGTCGGCGTTGTCGGCCAGGTTGATCCACTCGGTGGACCCGGGGTTCTTCATGAAGCTGCCGTGCTCGGCGCTGAAGCCGATGCCCTCAATGTGACCCAGGTGGTGCATCAGGAACTCCTGGTCGCGTCCAGAGATTATCCAGACAGCGTTCTTGGGGTCGGCGACCAGCGTTGTGAGGGTGTCCAGCACGCGCTGCGACGGAATGGCGGCGCTCGGCTCGCGAACGATGGGGGTGAGGGTGCCGTCATAGTCGAACATGAAGAGACGCCTCTTGGCCTCCCTGTATGTCCTGAGCATCAACGTCCTGTCGAGCAGCGGCGTGGAAACGACGTTCTTCTGGCTCGCGAGGAGCTGCACCAGCTTGGTGACGAAGTGGTCAATCCAGTTCTGGACGGTGCGGGTGGTGACGTGGTTGTACAGGTTCTGCTGCATGGCGCTGCGCATTTCGGGCGACATGACGAGGGCGCGGTGGATGTCGTTCGCTACGCCGGTGATATCCCAGGGGTTGATGTGGATGGCGTCCTTGAGATTGCTGGCGGTGCCGCTGAACTCGGAAATGATGAGAGGACCGTGGCTGTCACGCTGGCAGACGATGTACTCCAGGCTCGTCGTGTTCATACCGTCGCGGACCGAGGTGATGAGACCAATATCGCCAGCGCGCAGGAGGGCGTAGTACTCGTCGGGGCTGAGGTACTGGGGGTAGTGTTGCACGGGAGAGAAGCCCAGACTTCCGTACATGCCGTTGATCCTCATAACGAGCTCGTTGACGCGGGTGGCGATCTTGCCTTCGGCGTCCTCCTTCTCCGACTCGAGATTGGTGGGCGAGGTGACCTGAATGAGGACGACCCGCTCGCGCCACTCGGGGTAGAGTTCGAGGAAGCGCTCAAAGGCTTGCAGCTTTTGTGCCACACCCCTGACGCTGTCAAGACGGTCGCGACCAACGATGATCTGCTTGTCCTTGTACATGGTCTTGAGAGCCGTGTACTTTTCGTGGACGGCGTCGGACCAGGCGTACGTCTCGCACTTGGCGGCATCGATGCCGATGGGGAACACGCCGACCTGGACGCGCGCCCCGTAAGCGTCAACGCCGAGGTTGTCGGATGGGAAGCCCAGGATGCGCGTGCAGCAGCTGGAGAAGTGGCGCGAGTAGCTGTATGACTGGAAGCCGATCAGGTTGGACCCCAGTACGCCCTCGAGGACCTCCTTGCGGCGGGGCAGGCACCGCAGGAACTCGCTACTGGGGAAGGGCGAGTGAAGGAAGAAGGCAATGTAGATGTTGGGGACGCGCTGGCGCAGCATGCTGGGGAGCAGCATCAGGTAGTAGTCGTGCACTACGACGACATCGCCAGCCTTGTAGAGCTCGATGATCCTGTCGGCGAACTTTTGATTCACGCGGTAGTAGTCGGCCCAGGCAAGGCGCCCCTTCCGGCCGTCGGTCGGCTCGTTCTGCTTGTAGTGGAAGAGGGTGAAGAGGTCGCGCTCGGCGTAGCGCCTCCACCGGCCCTGGTCCTTGAGCAGGATGCCTTCGTCCGTCTGATCGGCATCGTCGCAGAGCCAGATTGGGACGGTCTTGATGGTCTTGTCATGCAGCAGCTGGTGTTCCAGGCGATCCTGGTCATCCTTTGAGATCCAGAGGCCGTCCGAGATGGGTGGCGTGGGGAGGCGGCTGCTAGCGTCGACGGGCACGGGAGCGGAAAGATGGTTCAGGGGGCGGATGTGGGTGGTGGAGGCTGGGGGCGTGCCAGGAGGCGAGACCTCTTGGGGCACCTCAATTTCGCCTGTCCAGGCGACAACGGTCTGGTTCCAGGGTGTCGCGTCGGACGAGAGATGAGAAAGCGAGTCAAACAGGGCAGATTGGCCACGACGGGTTTGCATTTCCTGTGCGGCGCAAAAAGCAAATGATGTCAGCAGCGGGGCCGCCAAAGCAGACGAACGAGGGGCAAGCCAAAGGGAGCTCGGACTCTGTAGGGGGGAGTAGAGCTCGAGGTGGGAGCGAGACCTACCCAGTCAGAGTTCTTTCTGTAATTGAACGAGTGCGGCATGTTGAAGGTGGCCGAAATGATGTTCCCGCTGACGGCCAGGTCGGGGTTCGCGGCGCGAATTTCGTCGAGGTAGGTTTGTTGACCCATGTTGGCGGTGGTTGCTCGCTTGAGGAGATCGCTGCCGGACGCTGCTCTTGCTGTCTGGGCCTGGGAAGAGGCGTGTGACGCGGGGCTGCGAGAGAAGTAGCCGCCGTGTTCGTTATCGTCTGTGTCGGGGTTTGGCGAGTGGTATGTCGCGAGGTTTATTCCTGGTGTGGCGGCGTAGGCGGCGGCAGCGGCGCGAAAGGCACGTCCACCGGCGGGCGATTCGCTGTGTGTCGAGCTCGCGGGGGAGTGTGTTCTCGGAGGATCGTGGGAAGCGAGGGACAGCTGCTGTGGCCTGCTGTCGCTTGGAGGATTCTGCGACATGATGATGCGATTAATTGAGAGGTACTCGGTTAAGGGAGGGGAGAAAGGGAGAGAGGTCTTTGCGAGACAGAAGAGAGCGGCAACGGCAGAGCTCCAACAGAGGCGGTAAAGGAAGGGGGGAGTGGTACTGCGACGGAAAGAGCTCGAGTTTCTTCTTCCAGGCACGCTCAGATGCGGGCGGCAGGAGAATAAGGTGCGGGTGCCTTGTTCCTGTGCGACTGGAACCAGGACTCGCCGGAGGAGCAGCGCCGGGGAGCGAGGGGTATGACGGGACGGAAGACGATCGAGGGGTGGCGTCGGGAGGCAGTACCCCGTCGAGTGACTGACAGATGAGATAAGGATGACCGTAAACTGCTGGTAGTGGTGCGGTGAAGAATAGCCGGTAACCGTTCGCGCTGGGTGGGTAGGTGTGTGTGTCACGGATGTTGTCGTGGCTCGAGAGCTTGCTTTGGTTCCTTGCTGGCTGAAGGAGAGGCAGTAGCAGAGACTTGGCGGACTGGGTTGGTGATGCGATGTGTAGCTCGAGAGGTATTTAGCGGGCCAGCTGGGGATCGAAAGGACTGTTTGCTCCTTGGGGGGGGCTGTCGAGAGGTAAAAAGACCGGAGCCGGAACCGGGTCAGACTTGAAATGGAAAGGGCAGGGCGAGAGCAAGAGGCAGAGGAGCCAGACGAGGCCGTCGGCACTCCGGTAGACCGCCCCTAGCAGCTTGGGTGGGTGCGGTGCGTCGACTCGCTGCGCGGTATGCGTGGGGCATGGCATATCGCGCAGCAAGCCCCTGGTCGGTCGGGACGATGGGCCTGGAACCTGGGCAGAGTCAAGAGGTCAGACAGCTGCGAGCTTGGTGATTGGCGGCTGAGGGGCGCGACGTGCCGCCTTGATTCGTCGAGGGTGCCTGCCAGGACAGGCACACTGGGCTGCGTGAGTGCGGTCCCCCCTGGTCTGATGCTTCGAGTGCTCCGGGATGTTGCGATGTTGTTTAGGACTTGGCGTGGTTAAAGCCGGACGATCGCTGCGATGAATCTGCGTTGGGCCGAGCTGGAGGGGTGGGTGGGAGGAGGGGCAGCAGGAGGTGCTGAGGGAGGTAGGTATGCACTGTAGGACGAGGTCTTGGGGATGGAGGGGTTTGGTTGCAGAGCGATCATTTGCGGTGTTTACCTAGGTTTGGTCCTAGCAATTAGCAAGGCAAGTTCACTTCCTTCCCTCCCCCGACCCGTTGACCTGACGCTGACCAAAAGGCAGGTACATCTCTCGATGGCAGCTTCTCCCTCGCTGGTGTTGTCGCTCTTTCCAACTCGGTCGCTCCTGCCTGCCCTGACCTGCCCAGTGCCCGCCCGCCCTGCCACATGCGCAAGGACGCGCGGGTTTGGCCGCGTCAGGCCTGTGCTTCGGCTAAGCAGTCCGCTAAAGTGCCGCTAAGACTCAGTGTGGCCACTGGCAGCCCAGGGCTGGCTCCGACCTCCGGGGCCGCGACGTGTCGAATCAAGCTCATCGTGCCCCTCCACACACACAGCTGCTTCTTCCATCAACGGCTGGACGACGAAATGGATCCCACTGGAACGGCCTGCCCGCCCTGCCCAGCCTGATATGACCATGGCAAACGACGCACCTTGCACCACACACATACACCAACATGCACACGCACATCCCAACCTTCGTTTCGTGCTGCTATCGAGAGAGCGGTGAGAGAAGGAGCATCACGGGACGCCCTCACAATCGAATGACACGTCTTCCAACTCCAAGCCGCTAGGCCATCCCCGACATCCCATTGCTCTTCTTTGTGTCTGGCCTGGCCTGACTGAGGTCCATCGGCCTTGGCTCCACGTCGACCGCCGCCCCTCGATGCCATGACATGAGAGAACCCCATCTCCATCCCGCCGCGCATTCGTCCCATGTCCCTCTCCACCCTGTCCCTGTCCTGTCCTTGCACCGCCAACTTCTCGCCTCGGAACTCCATCTGTTGCTCAGTGTTCTATTCCTGACCCGGCCTTGGCCCACCCCTTGCTCATGCTTCTCGTGGGTCCGGTCCCGCTGGCCTAGACTACGAATACAGTGGACATCCCAAAGGTCCAGGTCGTTATCAAGACGCGGGCCAAGGCCCGACAGGACAGGACTGGGCACCACGACACTTGCGCTGCATCATGCGTCGCGACGGTGTTTCCTCCGACGCAAGCCATCCGGGCCCCAATGCAATTAACACTTCGCCTCTGAGACGGCTTCTTCTGCCCGCAGTTCCCATCTCGCCCTCTCATCGGCCATTTCTTCTCTGGCACAGCGGCCTGCACTTCCTGCGACGGACACGGCATGCCCGTGGTTGTCCCGAATCGTCGCCGCTGCATGAGCCATTTTCCCCCCGTGCCGCCCAAACAATTTACTGCCTGCTTACTCTTTCGGTCCGTGTACCTGACCTCCGGTATGCTGCGATCCAATGCTTTCTGCCCAACCAAACGAGACATTTTCACTCCCTCAAACCTAATCGGGCCCGTGGGTGCGCGCGCGAGGTGTGCCTGATGCAACGCCTGATGCAGGAAGCGCCCGATAGAATCCCATCTCGCCCGAGATGGTCCTGCACATGGACCCCGTTCTGCAATGTCGTTGGCCGACCTTACCTCACCACCTCACTCTCGCCACGGCGGCGCCCTGCCATCGGGACCAGGCCAATCGTGCCCGTCCCATGCAGTCCCGAAATACGTGCATCGCGTTTTTTCCCTCATGCACGCCTGATGGCGCCACCCTCGTGGCTTCATATCGCCGTCGGAACACCTTTCCGTACGCTTCCTGGGTATTGGTCGTTCTGCTACCAGTGGTCGGTAAGACCGCGAGACAAGAGTCGTTTGAAAGTTGGCTGAACGGTGTGTATTTGGCCGAAGTTCTCTCCCGGCTTTGGTGGAAACGAGTCTACCTAACATCCAGGCACCGACCTCCCGAGATGTGCCCAAATCCACTTGCCCAGCTCTCCAGATTGTAATCTTCTCTGGCACATATCCCTGGATACTGCTGCCCTTTGGGCTTCCAGAGCGACTCAAAAGTAAACTTGAGGTGAGGCAATGATTCCCAGTGCCCATTCCCTCGCAAACCTAGGTTCTCGATCTATGAGTCCTATGAACTCACTCAAGGCCCGTGCGGCCTTTCTATCTTCCGTATTCTCAAGACAGAAAACAAGCATGGCTTTCCTCATGGGGTGTTTCTTGACGTCGGCACTGTTTTTGTAGAGATGCTCCATGGCACGCACCCAGTCAAGAAAGTTCAGAGGCAGGGTCGTTTGTTTCCCGTAGCGATACTGATACTCATCGGTCTTCATCGGGTTCCTGGCTCGGTATTTCTCGACAGCTGTCACGGCTAAATCTAGAAGCTCGGGGATGATGAGAAATTCGGCGTGTGTGTACAGCCGGATGCATGACTCAAAGCCTGACTTGTCAGAACTTTTGATAGAGAATGGCCGATCTAAAGGTAGGCAATCAGCATTGTTCAAAGAGTATCACCAAACCACAGACCCAGTGGTATGTTCCCGAGGGAGGGTATTACCTCCGCTGTAAATGCACTCGAGGATGAACTGCATTTCTCCTTCTTTGAAGTCTACTTCTTGTAGCTTAACTTGTTTGTCCTGGGCCTCCTAAGAACACTATCAGTAATTCAGCGCTCCTGGACCGCAAGCAGGTAGAACTCACAGTCCATGTGCCTGTCAGTGCCTTCTGGAAGAACTTGGATCGTGGACATATGACGAAGCGGTGTAACTTCCAAGTTTTCTTACCGATGACAAGCTCAAAGTCGGCAAAAAGGCCCGACTTGAGAAGTCTGCAAATGGGCAGGAAACAAGATTAGCCCATGGAATGCTGATGTGGACATTGTTCCCAAGGATGGCAAAACTCTCACTCCAAGTTCGGCCTGAGAAGGCGAGACTTTCGGGTCAAGGACCAGACCAGGCACAGTTGGCATGTTGGTCTGCGCCTGCGCCTCGGTGGGCAGCACTGCCAGTGGTTTTTGTGTGGGCATATCCTGGTGGAAGGTCGTTTTTCACAGCCTCAAGTGATTGGGTGGAGGAGATGGTGGGAAGGTCGGGGATTTAATGCTTCTTTTATATGAGAATCGGCAGGGTTCTTGCCAGTTCTTCGCAGAAAGAGGTTGATTCACTTCTTTCTGGGGGAACTGCCCAGATAAGAGGTAGGTGCCTGCCTATATAGGTAGAAAAAGGGCACTCTTGTTAAAGGGCAAAGCAGGAAGTTAAAATTAGTTTCCAAGGCAATACTTACCTACTAGGCAGCTTACAATGTTTGCTGGCAGACTGAGGGGTTCATGTCAACGTCAACGCTTCCGTCGCACTGCTTCTTGGCACCACTTGTTTATGGACGAACATGGAAATCATTCGCTTCTGTCTTCTTGCAACACAATATCTGACAGGTCAGTCTGTGCATCAAGTCTAGTATTATCTATTATTCAAATGCCTTCAGCATTGTATAACGCCACAGTGCCTTCTCTCTTGCTTATCTCAAGAAGGAGGAAATGCAGCTCGAAGTTCTCAGGACGAGACCTGAATCAGGCCTCTACAAATCTTGGTCGAGTCTCTGCGCTTCACACATCCTCGCATAAATCCCGCCACGCTGAATGAGCTCTCCGCGAGTACCGCTCTCAGCGATGCTTCCACCGTCAAAGACAAAGATCCGGCTTGCCTCCCGAATGGTAAACAGCCGATGGGCGACAGCAATCGTGATCCTATTGCCCATCGTTGCCGCCCTGGTCAACGCGCCCTGAACAGCACGCTCAGACTTAGTATCAAGCGCACTCGTTGCCTCGTCCGAAAGAATCATGGCCTGGTTTCTGATCAAAGCGCGGGCACTGGCGATCCTCTGTCTCTGACCGCCCGAGAGGTGACTACCATCCGTGTCGCAGGGCGTCTCGAGACCCTCTGGGAGGGAGGCGATGAAGTTTCACGCGTTGGCGGAGCGGCAGGCGTCCTCGAGCTCATGGTCGGTGACGGGCTTGTCGACACCCTATGAGATGTTGTCGCGGATTGTTCCCGGGAACAGTGTCGGCTCTTGCTGTACGAGGGAAATATGGCTACGGTAGAGACGAGGAAAGGCGACTGGGAGGAGGCCAACCAGGACTGTGAGTCACAGCTACTGTCTCCAAACTCGCAGCAGTCCTCGAGCAATGACCGCTGACCATGACCACAGCCATCGGCCCTTTCAAATTTCAATACGGGATGCTCCTGAGGGTTGAAACTTCTCGTTCTATCGTCTTTATAGGTGTTTTGATCTCTCCCACTCACACCGAGGTGGCGTCTGTCGCTCTCAGTCTATGTCGTACCGAGGACAAAGCTTCACGCCAGGTTGGCGAAGCTGTTCGGCTCCAAAACCCCAACTCTGCAGCACATGCTCGCCAATGCGTCAGTGAGATGGTGAGTTTCTCTCCGGACCGCACCACCGTGGCGGTGCGACTAACCGTGACGGCGCTGGCTTTCCGCCTTCCTTTCGATACCCCAGTTCAGGGCCGTGACATCTGGCCCGGCATTAGAGGTGAAAGACATGATCAAGTCTTGCCCGACTTTGATAAATGAGGAGGTAGACTCTGCAGAGGTGCGCTTGAGATCCTTCATGTGCTCGGTGTGTGTCCGCTGACTGGAATCCCCATCCCAGATAGCGACCAAGTCCTTCCGCGGCCTCTACGTCACGAGGTATCCCAACCCAACTCACATAGTTTTCTACATCCACGGCGGCGGCTTCGTGTCTGGGTCACCGGAAGCCATCTCTCCGTAACTGCTGCAGTTGGGCGTCGAGCTGCAGGCCAGGGGCGTTAGGGCCGACATCTTCAGTGCCGGCTACGACCTGGCGCCGGAAAACCCGTTCCCGCGGGCCCTAGAGCAGATCGTATCCGCCTTCCGGGAGCATCTCAGCCGCCGGGGGGAGCCCATCATCATGGTCAGCGACTCTGCCGGCGGGAACCTGACGCTGGCCTTCCTCCGTCACCTCGTGGACCCCCACCCCGAGGTCCCGGCCTTCGACGAAGACGACCAGAATGGAGCCGCTCGCGTCATCGCCGCGTGCCTGGCCAGCCCTTGGGTTGATCTTCGCAACTCCAGTGACTCGATAATTCGAAATGCCGGTCACGACTGTCTCGATAAGCCCGCTCTGGACCGGTGGAGAAATGCCTACCTTGGAGGTCGCCCGCTGGACGGTTGGGCAAGTCCAGCTGCCTACGAGGGTAGCTGGCGCGGGATTCTGCCTCGGAGTGTTCTTCTCATGTCCGGCGAATCAGACATGTTTCTGTCGGACGTGGTCAGTCTTTTCAGAGCCATGAAAAAGGTAGAGTGGTGTCCTCGAATTGGGCTCGTGAGGCATCTGGCAAAGCTGACTCGGTACCGGGTAGGACGGCGTTGAATCTGTCGATCTGTGCGTGGAGCCGTTGAAGGGCCACGTCTGGCACTTGATCGATTTTGGCGGCACCGTTCCCGGGAAGGAGGCGTCTTCGGCCGATGAAGGCGAAGCTGGGGCGTATACTGGCGTGGTGGCACAGGCAGACTGGATTTCGAGGCGTTGCGTGGAGTGTCGAGGAGAACCCTCGACCACGTTTAGGAGGCTACAGATGTGCTGGTATATCAGGAAAGCCCACAAGAATAGTTATGTTATTCTGGGTATTGTTCTTTCCTCTAGCCAAACGTCCGGCCCCTCTAGACAGGCCCCGATCTATATACAGTCCCCACGTTACATCTTAACGGCTTTGTCTCCAGAAACAGCTGCGACGCGTACGCTATGAATGAATAATTCTGTTCTTTGAATTTGCCGTACGTCTTTTCGGTAATGCCCGGACACGGCCCCGGGGGATTGAGCCGTCGCCAGGCCTCCGCAGTGTCCCAACATGCCTGCGACAGTTCCCGGCACCCGACAGCCGCGGCAGTGCTGTTGGACTTGAGCACAGGCATGTTCCAGTGACACGCCGCGCTTGAAGGGTCGCTTGTTCCGGCGTCATTGAGGTAGGAAGGCGTCTCGGGCGTGTAGAGGTTCAACGGTCTAGGACTACTGCCAGGCGTGCCAGCCGTAACGCCAACGCCCCATTGGTACCACCAATCGTTATTGGCGTCGAAGCAGGCGGCAGATCCCTCATATATGTCCTTCATGTTGAGGTGGTAATTCGTAGTTGAGATGGCGCTTTGGTTCAGGCCCTTGTACCACTCTTGGCCTTTGTTTGTCCAAGCATTCTTATAGAAGTCGATCTGAGGCTTGAAGGGCGCGTAGTAGATCCAGCCCGTCGCATTGGCGGCCGGGTCTGGATAGCATGCCTGTCCAGGGATGACGTTGATAGCTAGGGCGCTTTCGCAGCCGGCCTGATCGTCCCACTGGCTGGTGTAAAGGCTGATCTGCTGGCTGGCCCATATGCTCATTGCGGCCTTCTCGAGAATGTACTGCTGATACTTGATCCGCAGATCGTCCGAAACCTCGGGGGAGCCGGTCTGCTTTCCGGAGAAGGCGCCCCCCATGACCATGTCCAAGAAGCCGCCCTCGGCGGTCGGGTCGCCATACATAGCCGTCTGCCAGATGGACGACATCTTGGTGCTCATGTGGCTCATCTGGGTGGCGAAGTCGGCCGAGAAAGTGGCCCACTTAGAAAACTGGTCCTCCGGCTTGGCCGAGTCCTGGGAGGCCTTGATCGCAGCGAAGCCGGCCTTGGCGGCGCCCTTCAGGTTGGACCCTGCGAGTGGCCTCCACCTCGTCAAGCCGACCAGTAGGTCTGCACTCTCCTTGGCGATCTTGGCTTCGGTCTTGATCGAGTTGAGCAGGTTGGACACGCCACTCGAGAGGGGCGTGAAGGCCAGCACAGCGGCCGCGATGTCCAACCAGAGACCAATGCCAAAACCCTGCTTTTTCTCTTCGGGCTTGGGGTCGAGGTTGTTGACGAGGGCGCCCAGGGCGTTATTGCCCCAGGCCTTGGCCTGTTCGAAGTTGAACTTCATCTGCGCGTAGTAGAAGTGGACCTCGTGGATAGCGGACAGGGCATACCACTTGCGCAGATTCGTGATCGAGGCATCGGAGTGGTCGAGGACTGCAGGCGGCCGGTCTGGGCCGGGGAAATTATGACCGTAGGTGCTCCACGTGCAGCTCTGAATATCGGCGCACATGACCGTCTGAGAGGACGCGATCATGACCTTGCCCAGCGCGACAGGGAACTGATAGGCTGTCTTCATGTTGTCGACGTAGTTGCCGGGGAGATACAGCGCTGGACAGTTCGTAATGAGGGCCTTCAGCCAGGCGTCCATGGATAGGGCATTCCACAAGCCAGGGCTCAGCTCGTTAACATGTCCGGTGTTAGGGTCGATGAAGGCGTGTAGATCGTCGCCGTTGAAACTAACGTCGCTGATAGACGGGACGGTGCATTGTTTGAGGCTCTCATAAGATAGGTTGGTTGTTGACAAGGGTCTGGCGGCTACCAGCGCAGAAGAAGAAGTCCCGCTGAAGGAGGTGGTGGCGGTGGCGGTAAGAGAAGCCTGTGAGGAATATATAGCTGAAATTGAATCCGCAACTGGAGCGGCTGAGGATTGAAGAGTAAAAAGACTAAGCAGAAGAGTGAAATGCATAGTGGCCAAAGGTAGTAGAACTGGAGGTGTTTGGTCCAGCCAAGTATCCGTTCTTTCTGGTCGTAATGCACTGTTTATACAAGTCGTAGACTCATGATCGATAGTTTCTACACGAAAGTTGCCCGACCAAATGCACCTCTGCATACGATGAGAATCTAGACGTTCAAAGACCGTGCATTATGTCTCGATGTTCGGTCAGACCGTGGCGACAGACAAACGTTGCTAGAAGTATGTGGCTCTAGAAACTACAGGGAGCGGGACGAGTAAGCCACATACGATGAGGAGATCAAAGAATGAAATTAAAGTAGCCTTAAGCGGTACACACAACGACACCCTCACCACTCTTCGGCCACGCCGTTCTCAAACACCGCTATCGCGGATATGACTAGGGCTGGAAGCATTTCTTCGGGCACGCCGTTCTCAGACATCACTGTTCGCCGATATGAGTAGGGCTGGAAGCATTCGTTCATGTCGAACTTTAGTATTAGCATTAGAGAAGCATACTTGAGACACTTTGAGACACTTTGAGACACCTTTGAGACACCTTTGAACAGGCGATTCTGGAGCGGCCGCCTACTTGATCGATAATGCCATCATGCTTGTCATCTCCCCAGGTTATTCACCACACTGCCAACCATGACAGCAACCTCCCTCTCCCAGTTCCCATCCCGTGCCCTCTCGCCCTTGCCCTTCATGGCACTCGGTGCGCGAACACCCCTCGCAACGCACTCGCGCACCGCATCCCCAACACTCTGCCGGTTCGATTTCAACGTCCGAGCCGACACGCCGCCGCGGCTGACAATCTCCTGCACGCGCGTGCCGAGACTACCGGCCATGGTCCGCCAGAAGTACGACGGCAAGCTTCCCGTCTCAAGGTGCGCCAGCAGCGGCTGCAGCATGTTCTGGGGACCCTTGGTGGCAGCAGGCGTCGCGTCAATCGAGAGCAGCGGGTGCGGTGGTGGGCGCGCCGTCTCAAGGACCATTTCGAGGGCGACGATGTTTTGACACCGTGCACTGATGTCGGCTAGTGTGCGCTCGAGTGTGGGAAGCTGGCCGAGGGCTCGCGACAGGGAGGCAATGGAACTTGACAGGGCGGTGCGGAAGTATGTCTCGAGGGCCTGGAGGAGAAGCGTGGGCACCCACTTGCCGTGGGCGGACGGCGTGGGGGATAGCAAGTAAAGAGTGACGAGGGCCGAGGTGGTGCGGGCTTTTGTCTCCTCGCCCTGGGCAAAGGTGGCCGACTCAGGGATGGAGAAGTCGCGGATGATGCGTTCGGCCGTCTCTCTGACAGACCGCTCCAGGGGGGTGATGACGCCGTCTTGAAGGCTGCGAATGGTGTCGACGCGGGAGAGGCCGTCGCCCTCATCGCCAGGGGCTGTAGCCTCGAATACTTCCCGCAGGGACAAGATGGTATGGGAGCAGCGCACCAGGGCACGGTGGTCCTCCTTCTTGCCCGCAGTAGCGGCAGCGGCACTGATGCCAGACCCCGCAATCTCGGCATGCTGGACCTCAAGCTGTCGGCCAAGCTGAAGACAGCGTCCAACTGAACGGCCCAGCCTCAACGTATCCCAGAGACGAGTGGCGACCTGCCGGACCTCATCTGCCTCTGCATGTTTGTCTATAACCTCCTTTTCGAGCTGCTTGTAACTGTCGTTGAGACTCTTGATCTGGGCGTCGAGCTCGGCGACGATGCGTTGACTCGACTGGTTCTGTTCTTGCGTGTGCGTGAGGAGAGGGATGGCAGATTTCGTTGTGAGGAGGTCGATATGGGAATCAATCTCCTGGGTGTCGAAGAGAACCCGTGATAGCGGCGTGGACAGGTCTAACGGGGAGTCGCTTGGGTTGTTGGTTGCGAGGACCAGCGTGTTCGCAAAGGCAGAGGGCTTGAAGTCGGGAGCGAGGAAGGCCTCGTAGTCGATGTACGACTCATCCTCCTCGTCTTTGGTGCTCATGATGGGCAATTGGCTTCGAGGGGTCGTCGGGGAAGCCGGGATCGGTGTCGACTCGGGGCCGGAGGTGGGATCGGAACGGGGTGCAGTCTGGTGGTGAGCTGTCGTTTCGACGGAGGGATGTTTCACGGCGGGGCCATTGAAGCTCGGCGTGGCTGGTGCCCAGAGCTCCCCCGAGGCTTGACAGATGCACCAGCCACATAGTAGCTCCAGCCTATGACGACACGGCGATGACTGATGGTCGCTCTATTTTGTTATTTTTTTCCCGCAGCGACTCAGCACCTCCACAAAGTCCGAGTCGAGTTTCCGTAGGCTCCGGCGCTACGCTACCCAACGGCACCGAGAATGCCGCCGCCGCGCCGCCTCCTCCTTCGCCTCCAAACAAAACTTACCCGACTCTCGCCCTCCACCCCCAAACTTTCTCCTCGTCGTTCCTCACAACCACCGCCCGTTGGACAATGACATAAGACAGGCGCCCGGCTGCAGCAATTGCACGCGCTCCCGACAAGTCTCCCCCAGCCGACCGACAATTGAACCCTCCTCCCGTGCATCCTCGTCGACTCGACACACCCCACCGACCCTCGGGACATTGCGGCTTGGCTTCGCCTTGGCCCTCCTCGACATCTCATCGCCAAGCTCTTCGACGATCTCCCGAAGACATCGCTCGAATCCGCAGCCATGTCGGCAGCCATTTCGGCAGCCATGTCGAAGGCCCTCTTCGTGCGCGATGCGCTCCCGTTCCCCCCGGGCAACGACGTCAACGACACGGCCTTTGGCGGCAACCACTTCAACCTCACCCTCCTCAACTCCTTCAACTACAGCCTCTACTCGAACGGCACCATCTCCAATGTCAGCCACTGCTTCATGGCCGTCGAGCCCTGGTCAAACACCATTGTGCTCCTCGACAACGGCACCTTTGTCAACTCGACGGGCTGCGACAGCCCCGTCGACCCCATCGGCCTGCGCGGCGGCATCGGCGTGGGATTCGGCGTCTTCTACGGTCTCTGCCTCGTGGGCGTGCTCATGAACCTCGCCAAGCACGGCAAGCTGTACCTGCCCGCCGAGAAACACTTTGTGCCGGTTAGTCGCCGGTGGCAGTGGTACTGGTGTCTCTTCACCATCGTCTTCGCCTTCATCAGCCTCTTCACAAACATCGACGTCGACCGGTTCCGCATCGTCGGCCTGCCCATCGTTCTGAACAGTTTCTGCTGGTACATCATGCAAATGGGCGCCCTGGCCATCGTGTGGGAGGCTGTCAGACACTGGGGTAGCTGGCAGGAACGTCAATTCATCGACCCGGACCCTTTTAGGCTGAAGGACGACGACAGGCGGGCAAAGGTCGAGCTCTTCATGCCCATCATCTTCTACGCTTGGCTGTGGCTCAACTTCTTCCTCATCGTCCCAAGGAACTGGGGCGCCATTGAGCTGCAGCGATCACCCGAACAGACAGCCCTTCGCGCCGCCCCCTCCGCCACCGACATACGCTTCAAGATTGCCGCCTTCTTCCTCATCTTCTGCTGGTTGACCATCGTCGCGTCCCTCTTCCATTCCATCAAGCACTACAAGTTCCGCGCCCACGGCATCGTCAGCCAGGCCTCGGGCTATGTTGCCGCCGTCCCTCTCCGCCTCTGGGTCCTCATGGCGCTCTCCCTCGCCCTCATCGGGTACCAGATCCTCGCCGCTTTCTCCTGGGACAATTCGGTGCTCAACGCACAGGGCAACCTCGCGGCCATGTATGTTGGCGGATACGGACCCGCCCTGTTCATCCTCTTCACACAGCTTGCCTGGGGCTACATCAGCGTCAACGAGGATCTCCAGCTGAAACGCCAGCGCCGTCAACGCGGAGAGGCCATGGACCGCGAGATGGGCCATGTCGTCAAGCCCAATTGGTGGAGTCGGGCAAAGACCGCCGCGGTTCCTGATCACAAGCGTGGGCGTGGTCGCCCGGCAGCCAATGGTACTGGCGACAACTGGGGCAACGAAGGCCGTGAGGCGCCGGCGCCCGTGGAGATGGCCGACATGCACGGCGCGGCTGGCGCTCGGAACGCCTCACAGGCTGGCATAACCGATGCCTCCAAACTCTCCAGCCTGCCCTCCTACGCTGGCAAATCCGATCGCCGCCGGACAGAGGTCGCCATGAGCAGCGCCGGGGCCATTCTCTTCCCCAACGCCGTTGCGCAGTCTGCCGCAGAGGCCCACGCGGCCCGTCGGCGGGAGATTATGCTGGATGGCCCCGCGCCGCCGCCTTACTCTGAACGCGAGCGCGGCCGCACTGAACCGATTGCCGGTCAGGGAGAGACAGGCCGGAGCGTGAGGAGCGCGAGCACAGGTACCGGCGTCTCCAGCCAGCAACCGCAGCAGATTCGGAGCATGTTGGATGTCTGATGTCTGATGCTTCAATGCCAGCTCGGCCCTCGACTCTTCTTGTATACAATTACACTCTCTTAGTGAATAATGTCTGTACATTGGGACGTCCTTTAGCAAATCTACGATACCTAGAATGGCGTTTTAAGGGCAAACGGAAATGACAGTTAATATCAAGACATTTCATTATGTATACCTTGATGGTGCTGAGTTCTGTAGCTATAGATACCGATCGAAACGACTCCGCATGACTTGTGGCATCGACAATGCCGCAGCCACTGCCTGCCTGCCTGTTCTACATTCACTCGGCGCCGATCTGAAGCATGCGTTCAATAAGAATACTGCTCTCATGTTTCACAGCGAGGGAGAAAGCCGTCTATAACCCATCAAGCTCGTTGATATCTGCACCTATGTCCAAGAGGCACATTGCCAGCTTAGTTTTCCCGTTTTTGATCGCCGAGTGAAGGAGCCTTGTGTGTAGGATCAAGGTGCATCTGGAACAGAAACCATCCAGAGACCCCGACTCTCTCAATTGTCAAACAAGGGTGTCGATAAGCAGCTTCACCACCGTGGTGCTGTACTCGAATCCTGCAGCCTCTGCAAGTGATCTTTGACACGTCTTTTTACTCGGAACATGGCCGGGGTTTGAGGAATTGATGAATTCAATCATGACCTCGATATGTCCGTTTTTTGTTGCAAGATTGAAAGGGTGTTGGTCCCATAAGCTCTCCTCCCTTAATGAAAGCGTATCCTCGGAAGGGATGATGGCTTGTACACGGGTCAGATGTCCCTTTAGCTGCGAGACCAAGGGCGCCAACCTGGTCCCATCCCTTCCAAGTGATATCTTTCCCCAAATCTGCCAAAAGTGACGTGGCGACAACGGCTTGTCCATGAGCCGCAGCCTGTGAGAGAAAGTGGCAGGCTTGTTGGGTTGGGTAATAGTACCGCATCCCGGATTTTCAGAACATCATTCAACTTCCACCTTTTCACTGGAGGACCCTAGGACCTCTTCCCAAGATGACGAAGTATTGTGTGGAGAGTTTTCGAGCCCCAGAACCCTCTTAATATGATCCACGGAAGGTCCGAGACAGCCAAGATGGGTACTGGCGATTTTTCCGGCGCTGAAATCGTGACTTGCGGTCATCGGCGGAATCCAACATGTACTTCAGGTTGAGCCTGTGATCGGGAATTTCAAGGCTCCTCAAATCTCTGACTTCGCCGAAGACGAAAAAGGAAAATGTCTCCGATAAGGTCTCCTTGAAATCGAGTTGGTAATTTGCCTTCAGAGTGGTGTCGTTCCCAGATGTGTCGATCGCGATACCAAGCAGGGCGTACATCTTGTCTCAAGGGTCCGTGGCATCGCAGTCGTGAAATTTGCGTAACAAGGTTTCGAGAGTCGGCTTCTCGTTCCACCATGAAAGTCTGCGAAGTGGTCCAGGCATTGCTTCGAGTCATGCCGTCGCACGCTCGCCTGGTGGGACATCCAAGAGTTCTGGCATTAGAGCAAATGTCCTTGTGGGGGCGGACTTCTGGCCGCAGGCTATGGTTGCAGTTTTGGCGCTGGCAGCTTCTTGTACGACCCAAATACGATTGAACCATGGTCGGGCGAGGAGCGTTGTCATGGCGTTTCTTGAGCGTCTGTTGAAGTGTTCCTTGTCCTTGTCCCTGACAGAGGACTTGATCTGCAATTCCCACATAGGGCGGGCTCTATCGAGCCAGAGCAGCTTCATGGGAGCTTTATCTGCCAAGAGTCGGCGATCGAGGTCATTGATCGAACCAAGAAGGTCGTCGATGTCGCAAGTGCTGTCCCCGAGCCACATGATAACATTTTCTGCATGTTGATACACGCGTCGCATCTGGCCGACTTGATGGTTCCGCTCGTCAATGTTGCTCTGGTCGATGCACATTGCATCCACCCAGAGGTAACGGTCCTCCGCTTGTCGCCGCAAGTTGGATAAGGCTCGATACAGGTTTGAGGTCACTTTGAAGTGCACACCATCCAGGCGAATACTTCGTGTGATGGAAGAGTCGCCCCATGTGTAGGACAGTGCTGAGTACGGAACGCCCTCGGTGTCGCCGAGAAGCACCTCGAACAAGTCGCAGACGATAGGGTCTTGACCCAGACCACTTTGAAGGCGAATGAGCCGAATAGAATCCCTAGAAAGGTCGAGCGAGTTGTATTTGAAGGCCTTATCTTCTGTCTTGTTGGGAAATGCCATGGTGGCAGGGGATAGAACAGCGTGTGATCGCTCTACACCTTGTCTTCGTGCGTCGTAGCCTTTGATGAGGAAGAAGATGCGGGGGTATCAACAATGTCTGCTGAGGTGCGTTGGGTGCTATCGAAATCAGGCGACGAATGAATGTCACCGCCAAGCAGGGCGCACCTATGTCCATGTGAGGTGTCTCAGCAAATGAGGGAGATATAGTTAGCTACCTAACAGGGTGAACTAATGCGATCGCTGAGGCAACGTTAGTGTCTGAGCTTTATGTAAACGCATCACCACAGGGAGCGGGCAGGCTCGAGGCAGGCTCGAGGCAGACTCGAGGCAGGCTACCTTCCTTGCCACAGCTACCTCAGCTTAATAGACCTTGTAATCTGATTGGTTTGACCTTAAGTCAGTATTGTAAAGACCAGGTAGGCATGGTCTTCGTGTGAGCACGATGCATCGTGACATAGTAGCCTCGGGGCCAAGCGCGGAGACACACCGAAAGAGCTACTCTCTGTAATGTTTTGCAAAATGCTTGCCTAGGATCAGGCATAGATCCTGCCAGACTTGATTGAAAATTACTATTTACGCAAACCGGCCATTCTAACCTCGATATGCCCCATGAATCAGGTGGCTCACCTTCACGAGCTTACATATGGGCCATGCCTGGCACTGTGTTGTGGCTGCACCGGGAGCCGCCTCATCACCCCCTGGGGAGCTGGACACGACAGTCCCTCCTCACTAGCAGGCCGCATCTGACATGCATGCGGTTGTGCCGTGGTGTCCTTCCAGACCGGCCCAAGCGGCATCAAGCAGCATCTCCCCGGATTACACGGTAGGCACATGACTCTCCATGCTGTCCTCGCAGGATCCGACATGAGCCACTCATCTGCGCCCTGCAGCAATGCAGTGCCATGGTCTGTGGCGGCGGCCTGGACGCCATCCGAGGTCGCCTCGCCTCGAGTCGCTCATGCTCATGCCCCTTGAAAAGCCCATAGTCCGAGCATACCTCCCGGTGGCCGAGTCTGCACAACCGCAGCCATGGCATGTCCAGCCGCTACACCCGAAGTAACCATCTGTTTTCGTGGACTTGGGTATCACGAGGTGGCCTGGCTGAAAGAAGGAATATTCTTCCCTGAATGGCATGGCTATTGCAATCTTTTTTGGACGAACCAACCAGATATATCTCGGAGAGAGAGGATAGACTGGGACCCAAACACAAGCTATGGGACATTCGGAGGGCACAGTATAGCCGTAACGGGGGACGCATCTAGATCGCGCAATGCAAATTCCAAGCCGGAAGCTTAAATGGCAACTAGCTTGCAAGCTGACGTCGAATAGCGGAGGCTAGGCTTTCACGGACACTGGCGTAGCTTGTTTCAGGAACATGCCAGGCTGCACGACGTGGGCCGGCGAACCTCCCGACAGGCTGGCTGTACGTGCAGCGTCCACCGAAATGATGCAGCAGAAGTGGTGCATTGAGGCAGGAGGTGAGGGGGCGAGGGGGCCTCTTATTGGGATGCCCAGGCCCCTTTGCCTTGAGCAACCCGAGCACGGTGTATGTGGTGCTTAGGAGACGATGCTCCTCCACTCCACACATGCGCAGCTTGGCGATATGCATAGTGCTCTATCAGGGACAGAGGGCGGCCGGCTGAGCCATGTCAGCTCCAGTGAGCTCACAGTCGTTGTGCCTGGTAGATTGCACGCCGCACGGAGGAGAAGCAGAATAAGTATCGGTGGTGTTGGTGGGGCACATGATGATGTTTTGGAAACAGAGCCTACATGAACGCCAAGTCGACAGCAGCCGATGGCTGCGGGCGGTTGTCAATGTGATATCATCTGGCTGTAACGGCAGCCCTAGAGGAAAGGTTGACAGGTCGGGGCCGGAATAGGGTCCAATCCGATGCCACACCTCGGAGCCGTGCTGAGAGCAAGGCGACGATCCCATCGTCGGGGCCGCCTATTAGCCATCTGATCACTTTGGGCTTGAATCCGGTCCTGCCGATCGGCGGGGACGGNGGGGGGGGGGGGGGGGGGGGGGGGGGGGGGGGGGGTCGAGATTTCAAAGGCATCCCTGCTCTTTCATTCAAGGAGGGACCGTCCCTGCATGTGTTTTGGTTAGCCCAACCTCCGCGAGTGTCGACACAAGGTCTCATCAGCCGGGGAGGGGCAAGCGGGAGGGGTAAACGGCGTCATACCCCGAACAACACCACGGTCTGGGGTTGGCGAGGCTGGGAGCGGCGCCGAGAGCAGCCGTCGTGGCAACTGTTTTCCGGGGATCCCAGCACAACCTTTTTCGCAGTCGCATTTTCAAGGGCCAAGCCCAGGGCATCACGCCGGCTCGGGCTGTAGCCCGTGCTGCGGTGCACCCAAGGTGTTGAGGGGGGTCTCCTGCAAGTTGACCATCTGGGACAAAAGCCAACCCAAAATCGCACCTCCTTCATGTGCGCCCTGGCGAGGGGGCGGGCACAGGATTCGCGCCGCTTTGCCACCGTGCACGATCTCCGTCCGGTATGACACCGTACATGAGCGCGGCGCGCGGTGGTACTCCGTCCCGCCATGGACTGAGGCGACGGGAATCTCTGAGGTACAAGTAGTGTGGGCGCTCGCTGCGATGACGGGGACGGTTGCGCGGTATTGGTCGCTCATGGCCTTCAGGCTTTGGCTGATTCCAGGCACAAGGGACCAGGCGTCACGGGTCCATCTGACTCGGATGCGACGGCGGCGGAGGTGAGGACGTGCGTGGATTGGCTCGAGGTGGCTTGGACTAAACCGTCGCGCTTCGTCGAGTCGAAATGTTGTTGTGTCGAGAGGTGCCGAGCGCAGAGACGAATGCGCTCTCTGCTCGATATGGCCCCGCCAAGCAGTGTGGGCGTCATGGCCACAGGATAGGTTGCGGGTAGGGACTTGAGGATCGACAGTCACCCCCAATAAATGATTTACAGGGCCTGTCGCTCTCGGCGATGATGTGTCGAAGACGTGCGGGGCGGGGGGCGCCGGGCGGGTAGCATCAGCATCCGCATCGAGGGAAAGGCCGCCGGCGAGCCTGCCAACATCGGCGACGGAAGCTGGTGATTGATGATCGATCAGGGAGGCCGGTCGGATGCTCTACCCTCCGGGTGTTGGTCAGTCGGGACTCGGACCTGCCATTTCGCGACGGCGGCATGTTTCCAGGCCAAGGGACATTATGCAAGGCTGAGGTGCTGCCGACTCTGACAGTTGAACCGCGGATCGGATCGGAGGGATAGGTCGACTTGTGGTGGTGTTCTATTCCATGCCCGGCATGATTCTGCGCCTTCAAGGGGGGTCCAAGAGGAGGGTGGTGAGCGTTGGTCAAGCAGTGGCGGCGAGTGGATGGGAAAGGGAAGAGAATCGCTGACTCGGTGAGGCCTTGGCTTCGCCAGCAGATGGAGGGTGACAGAAGTCGTTGCGATGGGATGGGATGGGGGCAGGGAGTGAGTGGGATCTCAGGTCATGTTGGCGCCCGTGTGGTGGTGTTCAGTGGTTCCGTCCTCGCCTCCAGTCCTTCCAGTGCAGGGCGTTGGTTGTGGCTCAATGTGGGGTATGTACCTACAGCGGTGCCAGGGGTCTCCACGTCCAGCAGCAAGCCGGTACTAGCGGCTTTTAATAGAAAGGGGGCCCCTGGCCCAGAGCGCTGATCCACCTGCCAGCCTCCCTGACGTTGGATCCCTGTAGCCGGGCGCCCGTGATGAGGCACTTGCCTCTTCATCACCACCTTCAATCCTCACCATCCAGTGTCACATGTGGTGATGGGCAACCTGGAGTTGGAGGTCATGGAAGCCGGTCTTGTGTCTTCAAATTGTCGGCGTAAGATTGTCCAAAACGTAGTGCATTGTTGCCATCAGACAAGCGCTGTCCTCAAGGAAAGAGCGATGGAGGGGTTATCCTCAAACAACCTGGAATCATGAGGGGAGGGAGGTACGGGCCTCCTCCGTTCCTTCCATTTGGGGGGGCGGGCATGTGGAAGGAAGGAAGTCATGAGGTCGGGCGCACTCAAGTAAGGGAGGGGCAAACCTGGTTAGCCCCTTCCTCATCCACGTCCACGTCCATGTCCAACCTCACAAGAGCCCCGGCGGGCGGGCTCACCCATGCCACCGACCATCCCACCTTGGCTGCCAATTCGGCCTGTATCCCATCTTTTTTCTCCGACGCTCCTCTTCGCCCTATCCAGTCACATCACTCACCCTGCCACCCAACATCAGCCACCCCAAAAGTCGGTACAGCGCCTGGACGCCTGGACGGACCCCAAGACCCAGCCTGGCCTTGTTGAGACCAACCCGGAGTGCTTGGACCTCCTCGGTCATCGCGCACAGATCGCAGCTCGGCGGCTTTATTGAACGGGAGGGGGCGCACACAGACTCAGCGGCTACCTATCTTATCGGAACCCATGAACTCCAACCCCTCCACGACCGACCCGGCCGATCGCGGGAACACAGCGAGCAGGGACCTCCTGGCAGCATAAATGATGACAACGGCGATGGCGGCGACGAGGGCGACAAGAAGAAGTTCTCGACAGAAGGATCCCTGAGCATGACGGGCGGGTCAACTACTTGTACGCAGCAGCACGGGGCGGAAGCGCCGAGCCTGTTGCCTCACTTCGACCACGCCTGGTCCACCCTGACGCCCAGCGCATCACGACCCTGGACACAAGTGGCCACGCGCCAACACGAGCGCTCGCTCACCGCTTTCTCGTCGACCAAACCCTGCCCAGTTCCTTGCCAGGCTTGGACTGGGACACAACATTTCTTCTTTCCCAGCGGTCTCTGTTCCAGGTGCCTGTGCCTGGCTCCTCGGGACGGCCTACAGGCACACGATAAGCCCAGAATGGGCCGGCCGGCATGGGGCGCTGCACATCGCATGCACATGAGGCATGCGCCAGCGCCACATGCAAGTACCTACAGCCCCTCGACTCACCTGCCTCCAAGTACCCTCACTTGTACCTTGCGACAGGAGAAGCTGAGGTGAGGACCCATCTCTTCCCGAGGCAACAAGGCTCCAAGGCCATTTAGCATCGCTGCCTTTTGCAAAGAAACTTTTGGCGCGCCAACACCAGCGCCAGCGCGAGCATCAGCCCGCCGCCCCTCCGCCGATCCGCCCTGGTCCGGCCCAGAGGCCAAGGGGTGTCAGGAACAAGACCAGACTGGCAGACCCTCATCATCCGAGCCCCAGAGTCACCCTGGCCTGGTCTTTGTCCTCCCACGAGTGTGCCCCTTGCGTGGAAGGGGGCCATATTTTCTTACCCCTCCCCCTCCGTTTTCAGCTGCGCGGACTATCCACCCACCAGTGAACGAGGTGGTCGGGTTGAGAAATCGTACCTAGGCTTGCTAGGCTGGCCATGAGAACCTTTGCGCCCACCGCCTTCGATCTTCCGACCTCGTCATCCCCGACGCGTCCGTATCTCGCAAACTGGATGCATTCAAAGTACAACAGGAGAACGACACAGCCAGACAGGTCAGGGGATGCGCCCGGCGCCGTTCCTGTCATTACTAAACCTCACACATCACATTCGCATTCCCCACTCACACAGGCACAGTACCCTCGCCTCCAGGACCATGACAGATGGATGGTGGTTGATGGATGTCGGTCGTGCTGTCTCTCTGGATGTCCCGCACACCCACCCACCATCGGGGTGGTCGGTGTGCGTCCTCGACGGCTCACCCGCCGAGCTATCGGTGCTCGCCGCTGCGCCCGGACGAATCCTTGCCTCTCCTACTTGGTACCCGCCACCGGCCGGTGCCACGGTCGTCTTTGCCCTGCTCCGTTGAGTGGCAGGCCTACAGTTGCGTCTTGCGCGCTTTCGGAATGCCCTCACTGTCCATCACCTTGGGCCACAGCGCTGCGCGGACGGACGTTGTCGCACCGCGAGGCAGGCAGGCTGCCAGTGCGCCTAAGTCCGAAAATGCCGAAGAGGGGTGATCCTCGCCCTGGGGTGGTTCGCGTGTGTGTGCGTCACAGGCCCAGGCCAGCCCCCGGTCGTGCCCATCACAAACCCAGGGCGCTCACTCGGTACAGAGTACCGTACCGTACCCGGCACCTGGTCAGGAACAGGCTCAGGTACAAGGCAAACGATCACCCCACCGCAAAGGGGGCCCGGCCCTGCCAGGGGTGTGTGGATTATCGGTGTTGGACAGGACTGGACTGGCAGCCAGGGCAAAGAGGCAAGGGCAGACGTTCCCATCGAGCAGAAATCGCCGGCGCTGATGCCGGCGCGGGCCATCTTGACTCGTCCCGATGGGCTTTTGCCGGCTCTGACTCGAGGTGGTTGGTTGTTGTTCCGCGAAGCCCAGCTCCGCCCGCCCTGTCCGCCTGCACCCAAGAAGAAAGGCTAGCGCGGGCCATCCAACGACGCACGCACGCACGCAAGCAGGCAGAGGACGGGACAGGACAGGACATGTCAGGCCCGGGAGGGGCGAGGATGCAGGACCACCGGCTTGGTTAAAGCCCCCTTCCAGGGCAAGGAACCACTAACATGCCGGCACACCAGCTGAGATCGGCTTACCTTTTCGACTGCGACCTGCTAGCACACACTCTAGGACGCCCGGGCTACCGTGGCTAGCCTGCAGCAGGGTCAGATCCCTTCCATGGATCCTGCGCCGACCGAAGTGTCTTTCATCATCGGCCACTCATCGCCACCCCCGGTCCCGTACAGCAGGAGGAGGAGGCACTGGGAGAACCTCGACATCCCGTGGGCTGGTCTCTCCGAGCCACCCACCCCCCGCCCCCTCGCCCCTCGCCTCTGCATTTCAAGAGCCTCCTCCTTGCCCGCCCTGGAGCTTTTTGTGTCCTCGTCTTCATGCCCATGAACCACAGCACGTCGCTCACGACTCGACCCGAAACCGCCCGCGAGCTCTGCAACACTCTGTTCGTCACTGCTGCGACACAAGACGAAGGACATCATTTTCAGCATCCCATTTATAATCGCCCCATCCGAAACCGCAGACGATCCCGTCCCTCACCCCCCCTGTCCCCTGTCCTGGTCTTGTCCCGTTCTGCCCTGGCCACACGCCCACCGTGCCCGGGCTCCCCACCTTTGCCGCTGGGATAAGACGCCCTGGCCGCCCGCCCGCAGCCTGGACTGACGCAACCCCCTTCCTTCCCCCAGCCCTCCATCTCTGGCATCTCATGGTCACCATCTCGTCTCCGAACCTCATCACCTCCCACCATTCGGGCTCGACCACCCACCTGTTCGCGACGACTGATCAACCTTTGCGAATGACTCGGCACAAGAGATAGGCCAGATTTCCTTGTCTCTCTTCTCTTCCTCCTCCTATACTTCTTGATTCCTGAGTATCCGGCTTCGCATCCGACGACGTAGCCGACTTGAGAGCCCCGCCACACTCCTCCGACCGGCTCCCCCGCCCCTATCACCAACTCGAGCATTTGGATCCCAACCTCGCCAGACTTGACCACGCCGACATCGACACCGCCCCCTTCCTCGCCATCCGCCCGAGGTCGAGCGACTGGACTTCACCGCGTGTGCCGGGAAACATGGCCTCAGCATTTCGTCCGGTAAACACGCATCTCGCCGCTGGGGGCCAGAACGACGACAAGATGACGACGTCACCGACAACACCACGATCCAACGCGACACCCAACACCGAGCAGCCCCCACACCAGCAGCCGATAGCCGACGACTTGATGACACCGACTCGCTCTACTTTTGGCTCTAGTGCCCTTGCCGCACAAAAACCCCTCCCGTCCTCGCCGTTTCCCGACGCTGTCCAGGTCCCCGAGGCTGCGGACATGACGAAGATTCCGACCAGAGAAAATTCCCGACACTCCAAGCGGTCTCGGGACTCCGAAGATATTGACATGGACGACTCGGATGGTGACACCGCCGGCGGCGACGAGCATGGTTCCGACGACGACAGCATCAACGGCGACGGCTCCAGATCGGGGAAGAAGAAGAAGTCACAGCGCTTTTACTGCACCGACTACCCGCCCTGCAGCCTCAGCTTCACCCGCAGCGAGCATCTCGCGAGGCATATTCGGTAAGTCGACCTGAAGTTGAGGGCACAGGAATTTTCTTGGCTGACATGATTTCAGCAAACATACTGGCGAGAGACCTTTCCAGTGCCACTGTTCCAGACGTTTCTCTCGTCTCGATAATTTGCGGCAGCATGCACAAACAGTCCATGTCAATGAAGACATACCCATGGACTCTCTAGCTGCGACGGGAGCGCGGTTCCAGCGCCAGATTCGGACCGATCGGGTGAGGCAGGCCGCCGGGAGATCCCGAGCGTCCACTGCAGGCAGCGTTGGTGGCCCGCCTAGGGGTCATTCCAAGTCGCTGTCGACTTCCAGCATTGGCAGCATCGGATCCATGAGCTCTGTCTTCGCACCCCGAGATGACATGCGGAGACGGCCACCGCCCTTGGTCATGGCGGATCCCAGGAGAGGCCCGCTTGAGGCATATGCCACGCCTGACGGCAACTACATGTATCGCCCGACGTCCCCTGAGTATGGCACCCCGACCTCCGCCACCTTTTCCACCGGCCAAGGCAGCCCACGGTGGACGAACATTGGTTCTCCGACCACTTCTCATTCGCGGTCTCACAGCATGTACTCGACGGGTGCCAGGACACCAGGACGTCGCCTCAGCGTTCCTTCCGGGGCCAACCCTTTCCAGTCGCCGCATGTTATGCCCGGCAACAGGGTCGGCTTTGGCCCTGGCCCGATTAACAGCGCTACTGGTGCCTATTCCCCAGCCAACAGCAGCATCTTAGGTTCACCCACCACGCCGTCTTCTGGCTGGACCGGTCGTCGCGATTCTACCTCGTCCAATGCTGACGAGGCATGGCGCCGACGCACATGGCACCCCGACAGCCGTGGCTTCAACCCCGCCTCCAGCAGCCACCTCAGCAATGTCGTCACCCAGAGCCAGTTCCAGCCCGGTCCTCCCCTCCCCATGGCTCATGCCCCCAACACCCCGCAGAGCATCCGCCTTCCTGGCATCGAGTCATTCGACCCCCTGCCGCCTCGCGCCTCCTCGCCGCTGAGGCGACAGCCATCGCCCATGATGGTTGACTCGGAAACCCCCATCTCATCGGCCCTCCGCACCATTCCCGACCAACCCGCCGAGGAGCGACGGAGCACCTCCCAGTATGATATGGGCCTGCACCGAGGCATCAACAGGCTGGACCTCCGCTCGAACAATATCACCCCTCCTCGCGATAGCGCAGGATCCTGGGCCAACGAGGTCAACCAGGCTGTTCAGGCTCAGGCCGAGCAGGTACGACTCAACCCACCCACTGTCAGGTTCGAGGTGGACGTCGCGGCTCCTCAGCCTGGGTCGAGCACCTACAGCAGGGGTCACCACCATGCCATGTCAGCGCCATCCATCGCCACTCCTCGCGAGAACAAGCGCCACGGTTGGTACCATGGGCCACTGGCGGCGCAGGCCCCTCCCGTTCAGTCTGAGCAGTTCGCAGGCCCCCAGGGACCCCACGTTCAAAGAATGGAGCACCCTAACATGACGGCTTTCCGCGGGTTCCCTGCCAGGGAGACACCCAGGGAGCAGCAGCCGCCTCCTCAGCACGGCCAGCCTCAGCAAGGGCCCGACCGGCGGAACGATGGAGGATCCTCGAGATTTGACGCGCTTGTTGCCGTTGCTGCCAGCGAGGGCACTACTGCTACAGCCTATTGAGCTTCATATCTCCTGACGACGCCGACAAAATCTTCACACGCACACACATCTATCACTTACTACCTCGACGATCTCGACGATCCCGCCTTTTTCTTACAAATTTGACGACTCATGACCTTTCCGGGGGAGCATGCTACGGTTCCATGATGACGATACCTTGGGCTCGGTGTTTCTGGTTTACGTTTCCTTCTTTGAGCACTCTCAGTATCTTTTCATGGCACACTCGAGACGCGAACAGCGCGTCTGCCGAAGTCCACGGACCCGGCTTCTCTCCACTCTACCTCTTTCTTTCCTTTGGATATTCATTCCCGCGGCCTCCCAGCGGCAGGCAGGCTTCTTCTCTCTCGGCCATGTCCCCTCAAGACTGGCCCATGGTTTAGATGGTTTCTCCTAGGTTCACATTCCATCATGCGACTCATGACGAACGAGATACCCAACTCAATCTGGAGGTGGAAACACGGTGCTCTTTTTGGGACGGAGGTAATCGGAGCGGGCAAGTGGGCAGGGCAGGCCGACTGGTTTCAAGGTGCAGGGCTGGGAGGATGCAGCGCCTTGGCACGCAATGATGGCACACGATATGGGTTGGTTACTTTGGATACGCGATACCCGGACACGGCTGCGATTTTTGGCTTGTTTTCCTTGTTTCCCTTGGCTTGCATGGACACGCGAGGCAGGGCTGGTGGGTTGGTGTCGCGGCACTGGCAGATTATCGGCGTAGGCTTTGTGCGTCCGTAGCAGTACAAGGAGTCGGAGTAATGAAGTTGACTATGAGATCGATGACTCGGGGTTCTGGTGATGTCCCTGGTCGGTGAGGCTCGGGATGTACGGCTGCTAGATGTCACTTGTCGCGCTGAGCCACAGACCACGTCATCTCGGGGGTATTCAGGGGGCATGATCTTCCCCCGCTACGGATACAGCCGGCCGGAAGCCGCTTAGATCCACTTCATCCTCCGACGGAATGGGTGCAAGTGCCTTCGTATTGAGTTCCGGCGCAGTGTCCGACCCGGTCTGCAGTTCAGCGAGTGGCAGTCTCATGCCGGACATACGATTCATGTACCAGGGGAGCCACGCACCTTTCACCTACTCAAGACTTCGAGCCACTCTTCTTCAAGGTATGCACGATCACCTTTAGCATTTCAGAACCGTAGAAACCCCGCTGCCTCGCCTATTTGTCTCCATCTACCGTGAGTCCAGCCTCAATTTGCCCCCTCAGTCTTGTGCATAGCTCCAACTCGCCTCCTCACCCAGTCTGCGCACCCAATCTCCTCATACTTTGGCTCCTCACCTTCACGGACACAACTCGGCACCACAGCACACGTCTCGTGCAGCCCAAAACCAAAGAAGAAAGGCATGCTGACACGCTCCCTGCCACTCAAGTTCTGCGCGCGGTGCACCGTGCTCACGTACAAGTCATTGGTGATACGCTGCATGTAGTCGGCAATATTGACGACCAGAGTCCCCGGTACTGGAGTTGCGCGGAGCCATTGACCCTCGCGGCTTAGAACTTGTAGGCCGCCGGCATCATCCTGCCAGAGCATGGTGAAGAGCTGAAAGTCGGTATGAGAGCCGATGGAGACTTGGGTCTGGGCATCGCCGCTGGGCTCCTGTGGGGGCATGGGCGGGTAGTAGTTGAGCGTCAGGGTGGCGTCTGGGTAGGCGAACTTTGAGTCGAAGTAATCTTCGGGCAGGTCGAGGGAGAGTGCAAATGTGCGGATGAGGACGCGGGCGAGAGCGAGACAGGAACGCCAGTAGGCAATCATGCATGTCTTGAGCTCAGGGACGTCGGACGTCTCGCGCCAGTGGAAATCTTCAGCACGCAGGAAGCGGGCGGCTTCTGGGGGGATGACGGAGACATCGGCGACGCCTGGGTCGTAGGCGGGATCGTAGGCCCAGCTGAATGTCTCTCGCGCGTCGATGCTCTCGTTCTTGTTGATGCGCAGGGAGCCGGGGGGCTTGTAGCCGTTGAAGTGGCGGCTGTTGCCGGCCCAGGCGCGCATCTTGTCGTCGGAGCTGCGGCGGAAGAAGGCGAGGGCGGCGGCGCGGGCGTCGGTGGTGAGAGGCTCGCTGATGCCGTGGTTGGAGACGTAGAAGAAGCCCGAGGTGGTGGCGGCGTCACGTACGCGGGCGGCTACGGCGGTGCGGGCGGCGAGATCAGGGCTTGAGGCACTTGAAATGTCGATGATAGGTATCTCTGAAGGGAGGGCATCGCGGAGGGGAGTGTCGAGGATGGACCGCGTGATGGCTCCGTTGCCCGAGGCAAGGTGGAGGGTTGTGCGGCGGGGAGTGGAGGAAGCCATGTTTGAGGAAGTCAATGAGAGGAATGAGTATGTCTGGCGGGTTTCCTGACTTGTGGAAGTGATGCAGAGCACGGGGACATTTATACAGAGGTGTGTGGTTGAGGTCGTAGCACGAATCGCGGGGTGTCGGAGGGCGCCGATGATAAGCCATTTCCGGCACTTATCTGAGCTATCGGCCAACCACCCACGCGAGATTGGGGTATCTTCGCCATGCTGTGGCATTTGTGTGCAGAAGCTGCCGGCTGTCACTGTTTTACGCAAGAGTGATAGTGGGGGATGGTTTGGGGGTGGCTGGCCGATTCCGGCGGAAGGATGTCGCTGACCCCTTTTTTGCCCCTGAGTACATCCTCAAGATCCTCGACCGTGACCATGGGCCCACATTTACGACCACCACAGGGCATGAGAAGAATGTAGGCCCAGTCGTATCTATCAGGCAGCAATACAGCGTTTTATACGAAGCCTCCTCGTCGCTACCTAGTAGGTAGTATAACTTGTGTTGTGAAATTGCCGCTTGGGATTGGGTTGCTTGCTTTGTCCGGCTGGATGTTTGTTTGGGTGCGTTTATTCGTGGTTTTGTATTATTGCGTCATGTCGGCACCAGTATATCGTTAAAAAGGTTCCTGGTCATTTCCAGGGCATCAGATATTCAAAGATAGTGCACAAAGCAAGGATATAAGAAGTAGTAAGGGCTAAATTATTTTCATAGAGATTGAATCAATTTTACTAGGTAGTTTTCTAAGAGATCTTTTTATTGCCATCGCCGAAGTCCAGATGAACGCTCTTCTCTACAGGCGGACTCAAGACAACCTAATAGCTACGACTAGGACTTACAATACAGACCGTACGGTTGAGTTTGCTATACAAGGGTCGTCCTTTATGTAGACCGTTCACTTCACGGAGGAGCAGGTGAAGATTGGAGAGAAGTTGGGGTGCAGCTAGCTAGCTACTCGCGGATGTACAAGTCGATCGAGCCAACCCGTCGATCCAGTCAGCCCGTCGACGCAGTCAATACGTCGACCAAAAACCATGTCCATCAGGCCGCGGCCGATTTGATGGCCATCACCATCCGCACCTCCAGGTCCCGCAGTTGCTCCGTATCAGCCTCGGCCACCTGATCGTTACTGGGAAGAGAAAGGTAGCCCTTCTCAAGCTTGATCTTCCACGGAGATGGGACCTCCTCGACAAGGGTGGCCTTGTAGGTCTCCCAGAAGGCCTTGAAGCCCTCTGGTGACACCGGCAGTTTCAGGTCGTCAACGGCTCCGTTCTCCCGCTTGATCACCTCGAGGTAGGCGTTTAGGGCTTCGATATACTCCTTACGGAGCAGCCTGCCGAAAGCATCGTATATAAAGAAGCTGCCGAAGACTACCATAAAGTTAGCAGTCCCCTCGGGGATTCAGAAAATTTGCTGGGGTTTATGCTTACCTGGAAGGCGGCGAGCAACAACGTGTTTGACCATGAGAGATGGATCGGCCCGCTCGGCCTCAGTTGCGTTGTGGGGATCGGCATAGATCCAGCGATAAAGGATGGGAGCATCCTTGAGGAAGTAGTCGGTTTTGGCGCCATCAGGGACTGCAGTGGGACGAATGAGCCAAAACAGGTCAACCAGCTTGGGGAACACGAGCAGGTATTGAGGCATGACCGAGCCAACAATACGGCCACGCACCGCTTGCAGTTCCTCCTTCACGCCCATGGCCTGGTTCCAAGGGTTGGACAGATCGTTGAACTTGATGCCAGGCATGGTACGGTATCGGTGGCGAGAGACGTCGGAGACGGTCGTGTGACAAGAAGAGGCCAGGATGTTGTCGATGCCGTGCTGGAGATCGCGCAAGGTAGCGTCGCCGAAGCAGTGGAAGCCCATTTCCATGCCGTGGATGTAGTAGCGCACGACGAAGACGGGGCCGAACTCGGGGACGAGGTGTCCAGGCTCTGCGAGGGCGGCGATGCTGCGGTTGATGTCCCAGGGCTTGTTGTTCGCCGCCTGCTTGAGACCGAAGAGGAGGATGCCGTGGCCCTGGCCGATGGTGTAGGCGGTGTGCTGACCGCCGCAGGTGTTGATCCAGCCCGTGATGGCCTGGTCGCCACGCTCGCTGGCCCACCTGAGGATTTCCTCTTGATCGAACTTGAAGCGAACGATGCCTGTGTAGTCGTGGTACTCGCACCTAAGCCAGATGGGACGAGGCTTCAGTTCATTGGGCATGAACATAAAGACGCGGCGGTGGGCTTTGGAAGGTCGCTGGTATTCCTCATAGGTGCTCATCATCGAGGTGCAGAGGTCGGCATGCCTGGGAAGATCCTTCTTGCGGCACTCGTCGGAGCAGTAGAGGGCAGAGCTGCAGCAGGCTGCCTCGCACTTGAAGCCGATGTGCGAGTCCTTGTGGCACATGACGCAGCGTTCCGTGATCTTGAAGTCGGTGCGGCTGGCCAGATAGCTGCGGAGGTCCTGGGTCTTCTCGAGGGTCCAAAGCTTGATGAAAGGACTGTCGTCACCCTGATAGGAGATGGGGGGGAGAGGTGCGAGCTGGAAGCTGACTCGGACATCGTGAGTCCCCATGTTCTAGGAGGGGGTATGGGTTAGCAGGAGATGCGGGCGTGTCTTCGACTGGTGGGTGCACGGCATACCAGACTGTCCTCGAGGGTGTAGCTGTTGGCTTTATGGAGGTTCTTCATGTCGTCCGCCATCTGACGGGCAGCTCCGTCGCCCTGCTTGGAAGACATGGTGATGGGGGTGGCCGAGTTGCAGATGGGCTGAGGACGATGGGCAAACAGAGAGATGAGTTGGGAGGCAAGCAAAATATTGGCTGGGTAGGGTTGGAGGGTAAACAAACGGAAATTTGTGTGGCCAACCCGACTGACCGGTTTTGAGGGCATCGACAGTGGGGTCACTCCAGGCACCGCTTAGTCGTTGGGTCAAGGAGCTTAGTCGTCGGGATGATATCTACTTGAGCCCAATAATGCGGCAGAGTGCATGCACATGGCCGGAAGCGGTACTGTTTGTTTGCGGCCAGTGCACATGGAGGCTTGTTTGCCTCCTCTTGGTTGAAAGGACTCAGCTTGGAGACAACTGAACGACTACTTGGAAGAGACAAACGGTAATGATCGGTTCATCACACGCACTCTGTAAATATGGCTTCACTCCAAGATTATGCGAGCGTTTAGGGGTTCATGTTGAGACGGTTTACGCTGTGAGCCCTCCCTGCATACTCTTCTCCATATAATCCTCCACTCTGTGGATATCTCTTCATCCACCCCTTCAGCTTGTTCTGATAGCTCAGGGGTAGAGCAATCGGCTGCAGTCCGATAGGTCGGGCGTTCAAATCGCCCTCAGAACTTGAACACACAGCGGAGGTACATCCTCCGCACATGCTTTTTGCTTTTTCCATGGCGGCGACTCTCACCAGTCCTAAGGTGCAGCAGGGTCACCAATTGACTCGTGTCTACTGATTTTTGCGTGGTGATATGCTGGGCCGGTTGACCCGCTACCGAGTGAGGGACTTGAGGCGATATCTTGAATCCAAGGCGAGGTGTTGTGCTGAGCCTGGGTGCTGCTTACAAGTCCAGCCGCATCACCGCTCCCTCTGTCCTCGAGCTTCTACCAACTCTAACGTCGTCAAAGAAGTAGCGGTAGACTGTGGAGAAACCAGCTCGCTCATACGTCCGTCGCGCCCCCTCATTGTCGTAGTCGACTACCAGCAGAATCCTCACAGGATTACCGCCCCCCTGCCCCTTGGCCGTCTTCTTGGCAAACTCCAAAATCTCACCGCCGATACCGCGTCCTCTCGCAAGAGGAACGACGTACATGGCATTGAGAATAAAGTGCCACGTCATTGCGCCGTCACTAGGGCCGTTCAGATTGACGACCGAAGAATCGGTGGGTAATTGGGTCTGGAACATGGTGTGAGCCTCGGACGGTTCGAGAGGGCCGATGAGGGTGAGCGAGGCAAGCCATTCGCGGGAGAGCAGTGTCTCGGCGTCTTCAGTGCTGCCTGGTTCTGTAGGACTTGAGACGGCGACGACGCTTGTTGCTCTTGGGTTGCTGATTCGTAATGTCCAGGTTTCTGATGTGAAAGCAGCTTCGCGTGCATATGTCGAGCCAAAGCATTCTGGTGAGTGTTGGAGAGACAATAGGCGGAAGGACTTGTACTTTTCGATGAGGGTGTCGAACTTTTCTGGCGGGGTGAGAAAGCGTGGAATGGCGAAGCAGCTGATGACAGCGGTTTTGGATGTGGGTTGTTCCGTCATGGTTGATTCGTACCCCAGCTCGGAGAAATGTTGAGGACGTGTTTTACAGATGGACGTCGCAGGTTCTGTCGCCTTGGTGTAGTTGCTCTTTTGAACTTCAAGTTGTTACCCCGCAGCGCGGAACGTTGTTTGACTCATCAGCCCTGCCCAACGTTGCGCTGACAGAACGGGAAGGATCTTACATGCATGCAGGAAGGTGGTGTGATACCAGCACGTGCAAATGATACCCGAGGAGTCACAGACGAAGAAGACAAAGCTGACTTTCAACAACAGCAAGCTTGCTATCCAATCCTCTGCTTCCGCCTCACCCACACCTCCTGATCTGGCGGCGGTGCCTCACCCTCTGCAGCGTCGGCGGCCACCAGTCCCTGCACGTCCCTCAGCTGCACCTCCCACACCTTGAGACGGTAGCTGGCGCGGTCGGCATTGCCAGTGAAGAGGTCAAAAGACCATCCGTGCTTGGGACACGTGATGCCGGCGCTCAGGACGACGCCGAAATCTTCAATGTCAAAGGGCATGCCGCGCGATAACGGGTACGATGAGTGCGGACATCTCTGAAGACGGTCAGCGTCGGGGTCCGAGACAGAATAGGGGCAGGGAAAGGGGCTTGGGACGTGCGTGGTCGACGGCGTGGAACTTGCCGCGGTACTGGAAGACGAGCACCTGGTCTGCCAGGTCGTTCTCGGTTGGGAAAAAGTCGGTGTCGTCGTCTGGCACAGGCACCTCATCACCCCGGGCTGTGTCCGGGGGCGACTGGAACACCTTGCATCCGCGTTTGACCTCACCGTCGGGACCGCCGCAGGGGCGTTTGTGGAGGACGTCGTTGGCATCGTCGCCGAGATTGGGGAAGGTCGAGGCCAGGCCGACGGAGAACCAGCCGGCGTCCTTGCGGCCGAAGCCTCCAAAGATGTTCCACGACATGGTGGGAAGGTGTTGGTGCGAGGGGGTGTTGCTGTTATCGATCCATCGGTGTTATCTCCCTTGAAGCTGTCACCGTCTGTCAGAAGCAATCGAAAATTGTGGTGGGTACAGTTCATCCGAGTCATCGGGATGGATGAACTGCAAACTGCATTGGGACATTTTTGACCAATCAGGGACTGGCAAATACCAAGACGGCCGCCAACCAGCTCCCGGCAATCAATCTTGCCGCGGGCAAATCGGGCTTCTTGGAAGACCGTCCCGACTTCCATCATTCTTCTCTTCTTCCATCCATCAGTAACGACGTTGAAACTTCACAGCCAGCTGCCGCAGCACAGCAATCCTCTCATTTCCAGCCCCGGCGCGCCCCAGCGGTTGTCGGCCTCTCCAGGGTTCTAGACCAGGTCCGACAGGGGCATCTTCGGCTCGCTCTGGCCTCCGCCGTGACAGGTGGATTTGCGGCAGGCAGGCCGTCGACAGGGGCGGAAAATCCATGTCGCCGGAAGCCCCGAGCAGACGGATGAAGATGCTCCAGCTCCCTCCCCGACTACACACACCGATCGTCGCTTCAATTATGCGGTGCGCATCATCTCCGGCAGACCTCTGATATCTGCACCTCCTAAGGACATGCCCTCGGCCGATCTCTGGCATTCACTGCGACGCGACTTGATCCCCGGAGTTCCCCCAGTCAGCTGTGGACTGCCGTCCCACCCACGGACCCTGCCGGCGGCCGCCCTGGCTCGACATGACGGACTGACTCGCGGGGCAGGCAGGCAGCACAGCAACAGGGGCAGGCATCTTCTCGCACCTCGCCCACTTTCGCTTTCTTGGCCGCGGCAGACCGGGGCAACATTGATGGGGACATAACCTGCCGAGACAACACTGGCAGGAGGGAAAACCGCGTTGATATTCATCCGATGCTTGGTAGGCTGTGCCCCCGAAGCGCTTCGGCGAGGCAGAGCCGCCTCGACGGGCTTGACGTTACCGTCGAGCGGGATGACGATGACGGTCGCCACGCCTAATTTCGTCCGAAGACACGTGCCCACCACACAGCCGTCGCCCCGGATTCTTCTCTACGCGACCACAACAATAACAGGAAAACTGGGAGACTGGTGCCCTGATCGACACGACCGTCTGCGCCTCGCTTCCGCCAGGTTGGGCAAGACGGCCGCAGGGGCACCGGCGCCAGCGAGACCGAGGTGGTGCGCTAGGGGTGCTTTACCGGGTCTAGTCTAACCAGATGCCAGCTGGGGTCTCGCTGCTTTAGCTGGCGGCAGGCCGGGAACGAGGAAGTTTGGCGGCAGTGTTTGGAAGCATGGCATCTGCCTTGATGCAACATTACAATGTCCCAACGAATGCGGCTTTGGGAAATCACGATTGAGATGGCGGGTAGTCCCGTCGTCATTGGCATTTTCCCTCCCGACATGACCGCACTAGGAGCTGAAGCGAGGGTGGCAAGAAGGTATATAAGTTTCTGGTTGAAGGTATGTATGTGCAACTGTCGTAGTATGTACATGATATGGTCCGGACCACTCCGTCGAAAGATATCCACCCAAAAAGTCGGGCTTTCGAGTGATCTGCCTTGAGAAATATTCCACCAAATATGGTGTGTGAGACCGGCCTAGGTCCGCACGCAGCAGCTGTACTATACAACAATGTCAGCAAGGGGACTCGGTCGAGAAAAGACACCGTTGACGATCAAGGAGTGCTGACGTACCTGGTATTCGCAGACACCGACGGTGTCACAGCGGTTCCTGAGGAACTGCCAGTTCGTCCACATGCCGGGCTGGCACTGCGATGTGAGGCGCGAGGTGTCGCATTGCCCGTCCATGGTCTCGGTGATGCAGCTGATGTCCTTCTTGACCGGAGTACCTCTGCACTGAGCCAGGGCGGGGGTGGCGGCCGCAAGGGCGACGAGGAAGGTGAGGGCCGACTGGATCTGCATGGTGACGATGTGGTTGATGTTTTGAGAGTGGTGGATAGGAGACTTGAAGGGAGTAAAGCCGTGAGGATGGTTTGTTGTCAATTCCACGGGGCACAGAAGCTCTATTTAAGCTAGTTGAAGCCGAGGGGAGAAGCCCGGCTCATACGGACGTCTGCGGACATCTTTCGTAAGAAGCTCCGATTCTGGTCATCTGGCGCAGAAGTTCAATCTAGATGAGATTACGGCACTGAGTCGTTGCGCGCGTGTGTCGTGGTGTTTTTGCCTTCAACGTCCCCGCACGATCCTCAAAGGTAGTCTAAACCACGGGGTCGTTCATGTCTCCGATGCCGCTAACACGACTCGCTGCGTCGGGCGCAGCGGGCATTGCACGGCAGGCAGGCGTTTGCCGACCAAAAAGGCCGTGAGGGGTTTCATGTCCGCGGTCAACACCGATGTGCCATTGAAGGGCAGTGGATTGAAGTTGTTGGGGCTTAAATGATTAGTCGTCGTTGATGTAACTGGAGCACTCGGGGGTTCTAGCTGACACGCTGTCGGAGTCGCTGCTGGTGGGGGCAGAGGACTTGGAAACTGCCCATCACCGAGGCAGATTTGGGATCCGGCTTCGGTTGAAGGGCCTCGTTGCCAACTATCGATGGTTCGGCGTTGCCATAGCAGATGATCTTCAAGTTGTTGGGAGAAGAATGGGAGGTGCCGTGTGGGAGATGAGACCCCTGTCCGAACGTCGAAATGGAATCAAGGCCATTCTCCAGACGGGTCACTCGGTTGATGCCAGCCTTCCAAGTCCGTGAACTTGGGATCAATGAAGGTTGGCAGACCTGATATAAGACCCATTCCATGTCTGTGAAAAGTGGGAGGAGTGCCCTCCTTAAATCTTGGACCGCATGAAGCCTCCAAGTTGGAAAGACCATCTGCCGAGGTGCGCCCCTTTTCCAGAACACGACAGCTGCCCAAAACGACAATAGCGCTAGTCCCCCTTAAGCCTTCACTACCACCTCCAGCGAACAGGGCCTCCCTCGCTTCAATGCAGCTCCCTGATTGGCCAATCTGTGCTCGCCCACTGACGAACAGGCAGGGGCCGTTCGACCTTGACGGCGGAAGCCCCGAATACGGGACTCTAGCGGCGTCATAACGTCCTGATCGTCAATGCCGTCGATGCCACGTCCTTTTGCTCATGTCCCGCTCTCCGCCCACCCGCCCACTCTTCGGCTGGGTCTCGCGGGCAAGTCCAGTGTCTTCTTTTCCATCTTTCCTCCTTTTCCACTGGGCACGCTTGCAAATCGCCATTCATCCTCGCCTTGTCAATCGCTTACTTTTCCCTCTGGGAGATACACCCTCGCTCGCTTGCCACACCGCTGGCATATCCTTCACTCGTTTCTTTCCTTTTTGATATCTCGACATACTCGACTCGACTCGACTCGGACGACATACTGGACGCTCGACTTCCTGCCGCCGCCCATCAAACTACCCCCGGCCACCATCTAATCGACTCGAAACCGCGAAACACACCAGTGCGGCCACAATCCAGGCGTGGCCCCCTGATCGTCCGACGGCCAAGCACGCCCCAGCTGCCGTCTGGTCTTTGAGGCCTCGTCCCGTCCTGGACGTCGCCCTCGATCCTCCAGCTGTCCTCAGTCCTGTGCACTCGCCCGCTGCATAGCTTCTGTTGTTTCCCTTGCATCACGCCCACCTCGACGACTTCACACCAACCACCATGGCACCTCGATATCGCAACCCTCTCGGCGCCCTCGCCCTCGCCTGGCTTCTCGCCCCCCTCGCTGCCGCCCAGTTCAAGAACGACTTTAGCCTCTACCCCGCGGGCACCCAGGGCTGTCTCGACGATGCAGCAGCTCGGTCCCAGTGCACCGGCAACAACGCCCGGACGATGAACACATGCCTGTGCTCCGATAATGGCAAGTTCGTCACGAATTCGGCCATCTGTATTGGCCGCGAGGTGCCAGTCGCCCTGCAAACCGTCTGGAACAACATGAACACAGCATGTACCGACTCGGGACAGACGATCGCCATCCCTTCGGACACATTTATCCGCATGGGCCAGGCAGAGATGGGCACTCCCAGCACCCGCACCACCGCCGTCTCCTCGGCAGCGGCCTCGACCGCGGCCTCAACACAGACAACTCTTCTGACGAGCCAGACGACAGCAGAGACCTCCCCCACGGGCACTGATTCCCCGCCTCCGGAGGAACCGTCCAGCACGGGCGTGAACGACGACGACCTGCCACCTCCTACAGACATGTCCATAGCCGTCATGGCCGGCATTGGTGTCGCCGGCGCTGTCGTTGCCGGCCTCATCGGCGGCGTAGCATTCATCATCTGGAAGCGCCGCAAGGCGAACAAGCTCGACCCCCGCGCTCGCTTCTACCACCTCCCCGACAACAGCAACAATGGCACCCCCAACCCCACGCTTCGCGAGTGGAAAGCGACGGATCCTTACTCCCCCAACCTTCCGCCACCACCACCATCCTCCGGCGGCCTCTCCGTCCCGGGACAGCCCGGACAGATGACCGGCCTCGGCGTCTCGTCTGCCGTCAGCCCCGTCACAGCGACGGCTACGAGTCCTTACCCGCCCTCGACAGCCTGGACCGCCCACTCGCCGCAGGCCGGCTGGGGCAGCTACCACAGCCCGACATGGACCGGCAGCCCCGTCTTCCCTCAAGGCTCGGCACCCGGCGCTTTTGCCGAGCTTCCATCAGACCGCCAGGCTGCCCACGAGCTTGACTCGATAGAGGTTCCCCGTCCACCAGTGGAGATGCCCGCGCCGTACGAAGGCCCGGGTCAGTCTGGGCCGGTATGGGCGGATGTGAAGCCTACAAAGTCGTAGGCATTCGGGTCTGGGGTGTTTTTGGAAACGAGGCCCATGAGTGCCGCGCCTTGGATTAATGATCTTGGGAAGCACGGAGTTTTGGAGGGTTTCTTGATCTTGATGCGTAATGGTTCCCGCTCCGGTTCGGGCCCGACATATCACGAGTTCTTTTGTTCATGTATAACAGTTGGCACACTATCTATCATGCCGTGCGGTCAAGAGACCGATGATCTAATACAATCTTATACACATATTGCTGCCCGATTGGCAATGTCCTGGATGTTGAGTCTCCGTGGTTGACGAGAATGATGCCCACTCCACACGGGATTACTCCAGGCTGACCACCACCGGGCAGAATCTTCGGCAGGGGCCGATCAGAAGTGGGCTGAAGACAAGGTTGAATACGCCGCGTTGGATTGCGGGAATTAATAACTCTAAGACTTATTTGCAGTTGACCGGTCACGTACAGTTGGTGACCTGGATATCCCCCCTCACACCAACACCTCCTGGTCAGAGTCCTCCTTGACAATCTTGACCTCGGGACCCTCAATCTTCTTCACCTTGCGGCCCTCCCACCACGACATGATGCCCGCAAACATGGCAACACCACAGCCCAATCCAATAAACGTGCCAGTGGCCCAGCCCGGCCGGTCAAACCGGTTGTATCCCCACATGAAGTAACACAGCACGGCCTGGATCAAGGTGTTGAGGACCATCATCCAGATGGTGAAGCCGAGCTTCCACATAGCGGTGGGCGGGGCGACTTCGCCGGTAAAGGTGGTGGGAGCCTTTGCCGTATCTTCGACAGACCAGGCGGGAGGGCGGAACCAACCACGATTTTGTAGGGCGAGGCGACGCATGGAGGGGGCATGGTGGAGGTGAGCGCCGCGGATGAAGAAGTACAAGTCGCGGAAGCGCCAGGGAGCGAGACCGAATCCAGTAACGCAGAAGAGGGCGTTGAGGATCTGGCTGGAGATTTCGAGCCAGATCTTGCGGGGCGAGTAAGGGTCGTCAGCCGTGGGGACGTTCATGGCTGGCGCGGCTTTGAGGAGGAGGAAGAAGAGCATGGCCTGGATGTGTTAGCAGTGAGACCGGTAGGAAGGAGGGAAGAAGACGTACACCCCAGGCCACAATGTTGAGACAGTATATCGTAATGATAAAGCCCGAGGGCGTGATGAAGAACTTCCAGAAAGCCTTGAGGCCGTTGTTGATGGTGACACCCCAGGTAGCCTTTTCTTGGCTCTGGTATTTCACGGCGAGGCTCTGCCGCCGGTGTAGCGGCGGGGGCGCGTCCAGAGCATCATCAGTCTTCTCCCCGTACGGTCCTGATGCAGGCCTAGGGCTTTGAGCGCCATCCGCGAAGACACCGGTAAAGACTGGTCGCTCTTGGACTGGAGAGGGCTGGCCGGCAAAGTTGGACATTGTCCTGGTGAGAGCCAGCTCGCCGTCGGCTTCTTGCACTGCGATGCGGGCCGAGTGACCTTGGGCGTTGAAGGTGATGTTGTCGCCGCCAGACTCGGGGTCGCGCAGCTCCGTCAGGTTGGGCGCTTGAGCAATGGCAGTACCGGCAGCTTGCCAGGCGCCGAGCTGGGGATTGGCGTGCATGATGGATACCGATGCGCCGCGGATGCGACCAGCGATGCTGTCGCTTCTGGCCCTGTGTTCGGCCATGGCGGGGGGGGG
>JACAFV010000099.1:42731-121284 GCA_014635975.1 Plectosphaerella sp. P0831
GAAGCACTGCAAATTGTCGCAAGGTCCAGGTCCTGAAGTCGTCGTTGTCGATCTTGGTGGAGATGGTTCCTCAAGTTGCGCGACGGAACAGCCGGTTCTCTCACAGAAATCAAATTCGTCGGGGTAAGGAGCGAGAGCGATGGCGATTGAAGCAATTATTGAAGGTGAAGAAGAAAAATTGAGTGATGAAAGAAAGAAAGGTCGCGATGGACGACGGGGTCAATGATGCGGAGGATGCTGACTCGGACCCGGCCACGCCGACATAGCTAGCCTAGCAGAGGCCCGATGTCTGGCTAGCCCCTAAACTTTATAGCGTCGGCAGGTAGCGGTTTCCAGGGTGCCGTCCCGACCCTGGCGTCCCTGTGTCGCAAAACGCTCGGCTCTGTCGGGTCCACCGCGGGTGTCAGAGTGCGCGGCCGTCGGACTTTTGCGAGCTATACGGCGGCAGGGTCCACCACGTCGTTTTCCTTTCGGCTTCTTCGCGACTGAGGGAAGGCGCGAGCCTCATGTGCCCCCAAACACTGCCACTTCCCGAGTCGGCCGCTTTCCTCGCTTTCGCGACGCGCAATCGCCAAGGGAACCTGTCGCCGCAGCAGAGGAAACGGCGCCAATTCGGCACGACGTTTTGTTGTTACGGCTGACCCTCCAATTCGTTGGTCACCGGAGCTTCTCTCGGCGGCGCACAATTGCTCGACGGCCGACACAAGCTCTCCGACACCAGCTAAAAGTCTGCTGGACTCAGAAGGTCGGCCCCGTCCGCCGCGCTGCCAGTGGTCTCCCGGGTCTCGGGCCCCCAATATTCCCGCCAGAAGCCCCCGCGCCCCGGATTCTTGGGGCCGCCGGCAGAGAGATGGGCAATGCCAGGCAAAAATGAGGCCTTCTTCAATGACGACACCTTTATCGCCAGTCAAGTCATGTTCAAGAGCCAAATCACACAGAACCGACACTTCGTACGACCCTTTGTAAGTACGTGTATTGCATCTTGATGACCTTCCTCTTCCTTCAACCCTCTTCCGCCGCCATCTCCGTCATCGCCTCGTTGAGTCTCTGGTCGACCCTCTGCTCTAGAATCTCAATCATTTGACGTCGCTCTTGCGTGGGCAGGCCTTCTCGAGCATGCCAAACCACGTCGTGGCCATTCTCGTCTTCATCCTCAACCCGCGCACCCATCTCGAGCAACATCATGATGACATCGATGCTGTCTTCGCTTGAGACCACTAACATGAGGGGAGTGTTCCCCTCGTGATCTCTGGCATAGACACCAGCTCCGTGCTCGAGTAGAAGCCTGACAATCAAGTGGCTTGTCTCTCCATCAATACAGCCTAGCGCGGTCCGCCCAAGATGGTCTCTGATGTCCGGGTCGGCGCCCGCAACCAGGAGAAGATGGACCACCTCAACGAGCCCGTTCGTGACTGCGCTGGACAGCGGCGAGATGCCGCGGTTGTCTTGTGCGTTGATGACGGCGCCGAGGCTGAGGAGTTCAACCGCCATGTCAGTATGGGCCTCAAGTTCACAGGCAACGACCAGAGCCAGGCGTTCGCCCTGGTTAGGAGCCGAGACTACTTCTCCGTCATCTTGGTCTTTGTGTCGCCTATCAAAGTCGGTTCCCGTTGCTTCTAGAAGGCGCCTCGCCATGATTATCAATTTCGCGCATTTGTCGCAGCGCTGTTTGACCCTGGCCCACAGAGTGATGGCTTCCGGTTCGTCGGATAATGACGCGGCTTCTTCGACGCCTGCCATGAAGATAACAAATTCGGATTCGGACGCATTTAACAGTTCGAGGACACGAGAGGATGGTGTTTCGACACCCATCATGAGAATTGCAGTGAGCGTTGTATGATGACGCGTCAGGGTCTTCAGCGAGTCGGGAAACGACGCAGAGCCAGACTCGACCCCTCTTGAATCGTCACAGGCGGTAGCCACCTCTCGACAAATCAGTGCGTTGAGAGGGGTGCGCCCTTCATTATCTGGAATGTCTGGATGAATGCCGCCATACCGCAAGAGTCGCTCGACTGCGAGTAAATCTCCACCCATAACTGCATGAAAAAGTGGTGTTCTGCCGTGGGTGTCCTGCAAGTTAATGTTTACTTGCTTCATCGATGCTAGCCTGTTCATGATCTGCAAACGCTCTTCGTCGGTGTTCCAGGTGTCTTTGTGGTAGGCGGCCAGTGAAAATGCTGACCTCCCGACAGGATCTCGAACATCTGGCTCAATGCCTTGTGCGGCAAGAAGAGCCTCGACCACGCCAGGGCTGGCCCATCGAGACGAGAAGCAGATCAATAGCGGTGTCAAGCCATTCTCATCACGGACTGTGACGTCTGCGCCCCCAAAGTCGATGAGCAAACGTGCCATTTCGTCGAAACCACAGCGTGCCGCCATGTAAAGGGCGGTCTTTCCCGCGTTGTCCCCGAGGTCAACTTGGATTTCGTCGTACTCCAACAAAAGCTTGACAACTGGCAACGAGTTGGCGCTGACAGCCATCATCAGAACCGTTTGACTGCCGTTCTTTTCTGCCACGAGGTTGATGTCGGCGCGGCCCTTGTCGAGAAGAGTCCGGCATATGTCTAGCTTGCCGTGGGAAACAGCCAGTCTTAGTGGCGTGATCCCAGAGTGATTGGTGTCGGCGTTGACCTTTCCAGTGGCAAGAAGTCGCACCACGATCTCCGCATGACCTCCTCTCACAGCGCATATGAGTGGTGTGTCCCCATGTATGTTGGGCCAGTCGACATCGCCGTCGCCTTTCAGCAATAATGCATTCACAACATCGGGATGTCCCATTCTGCACGCGAGACCGAGTGCAGTAACCTCCCTGTCGTTGCGAAGAAATTGATCCGCGCCATACTCCAGCAGGTAGGTAACCATGGGCAAATGACCCCCATATGCTGCGTGCATCAAGGGTGTCATGTCCCGGTTGTCCTTGGCATCGATGTCGCAAGGGTGTGTATGCGTTGCCTGAAGAATATTGAGTAGACCAACGTGTGACAGCAGATGTATATCCGTGACATGGTCAAAGTTGAAGTATTCCAGTACTCCGGCTGGCCTTTGAAGGCCAGTGTCTCCACCTCCGGTTTCGAAGAGCAACTCAACGACACCCCGGAAGGCTTCGGAGCACTGGAGAAATTCCTGCAGCTCGGGCCAAGGCTTCTCGATGTCTCTCGCGTGATATGCCCATTGTGCAGCTGCGTATCTGTAGAAAGGGTTCTCGTCGAGCATCCTGTCGAACATACCTTTCCTTTGGTAATCATCCACGTTGGAAGGAGATGGGTAGGTCGGGACCGTATCCTCGATGCTACGACCGAGAAGATTCTGGGAGCGCACTCAATCAGCTTTACATCCAACTTTGCACGATGCTGGGTGCCCACATTCGTGTCCTCGGCCTCAACCTGAGTCAACTCGTTCAAAGTAATAGCAATTCCCTTATCATTGGGGTGCGGCATCCAAGCGGAGCTTCGTAGTTTCCTGAAAAGCAGATACGTGATGCATGCGATGCCCACCTCGTTCTCTGCATTCGGAAACCAACGAGTCCAAGTTCGGTCAAAGTACTCTTGTGTCGTGTAGTGGACCAGTCTGATGATGTTGCTTTCCTCAACCACTGTAACGAGCCCTGCGCATGCCGAGAGCATGTCTTCAAGCTCCGGGATGTCATCGGTGTCGAGGTCTTGGTCACCGGGTTTGATAGCGAGGGCGGTCTGGAGCTCTTGCGCACGAAGTTCTCGAGACGATCGTGCAACCCAGGCAAGTACCTGCCTGGCAAGTTGAGCTTGGTCGGAGTTTTGGCTCTGCATGCGAACCATGGCGTCATTGTACGCAAAATCGTACGCGTCAGTTCCACTTGGCAGCTGTTCCAGGGCAGTTTTAATGGCTCGTGGTGAGCGCTTTCCCTCAAGAGATTGTATGTGCAGCTGCGCCAACAAGAACCTGTTTGGAGAGGTCAGTGACGTTCTGATGCGCATTGAACAGACATGAAACCTACATCCCATCAGTTGCTTTGATGATAGCTGTTTTGATGTCTTGCTGTAGACCTGGATCGCGCAAGACGCAGGCTGGTAAGTTGAACATCCGACTCTCCAGAAAGAGGAGGAGATCAGACTCGTGAGCCTTGATCTCTACAGTTGTCTTTTGATGAAATCGATCCGTGATTTCTGGGATAAATCTCGATGTCATGAAGATTTTGATGCCGTGTGTCGATTGGATTTCGAAGATGTGCCTCAAGAGGTGAGAACGAGCCGAGCGCTGGCACTCATCCAGAGCGTCTACAACAACAAAGGCCCGGGGGCAATGCTGTGCGGCGGCTTCGAGTGCCGAGCAGACCTCCCCAAGCGAGGGTTTTCTTCGGCTTCCGTGGTTTTCGTAAAGATCCGCCATTGTTGGGGGTACCGTTTGCATTTGCTGGAGCAGCTGTCTAGCAATGCTGCCGAGGATGTCTTCGATAGTCTGCTCGAGCTGCCGGTTGAAATTGCAGTACAGAAAGGCAACAGTCATGTCGGGGTCATCTCGAGACCTGTTGAATAGATCCTCGATAATGACAGAAGTCAATATCGTCTTGCCGGCGCCGGGGATCCCAGGACAGAAAATGGTCTGGTCATTGGCCTTCACCCAGGTCTCGTACTCGTTTGATTCGAGAAGCCACCGTCCCGTGCCTGGCTCTCTGCGCCGGATGAAATCGCTCTGCTGAGCACTATGGTCTAGAGGCGAGAGCCATCGTAGAATTTTCTCACGCTCCGCGTCCTCTTTGGTGGCCTCTTGAGTCAATCGTATGGACCCCAGACGATCCTGGATGTCATCGAGGCGGGTTGTGTGGTTCCTCGACCCTTCGGCAAACGCAGCTATGAGGTGATCGAGCTTCTGCTGATTTGTCTTTGCGGTCGACTTGATCTCTTGTAGGAGCTTTCGCGAGTTGTTCGACAGGGCCAGGTGCAGGAGTGCCTTTTCCCTCTCGAGCGCGATCATGGCGTCCTTGATCTGGCTCTCCTTGAAGGGCCATTTTAGGGCGGAGACCGTCTTCTTGACGCCCGTCTCAGTCTGCAGCTTGCTGAGGAGCTCAGTCAGCACGACGTGGAGTCTACCAAGAGGCCCTCCATGTGCCTCTAGAGCCGCGAGAGTTTCGCGCCACCCATCGCCCTCTTCCGCATCGTCGACCTCATCGGTCAGCTGCTGGAGAATATCTTCGACAGCACGCACTTCCTCGCGAAGCCGCTTCCGCTCCTTGGTGGCGCCGGTAGTCGTCTTGATGCCCTTGATGACCTGGGCCACAATTGTGAGGAGGGCAAAGGCGCTGGCCGCTGCGCCCAAGGGCTCCATGATTGCGTGATGGTTCAAGATACTCAATCAATGTCATGTCTGCTGGAGAGTTTGCGGGGTAGAGATATGGTCTCATGTCTTTGAGGGGGCTGTGCACCCTCTGGGAGGCCTGCAGCCCGCCTCATGCACGTCAGCGAGGATGCCTCGCGGAGGATCAACCAATGCCTGCTTACACCGGAACAAGGCGGGCAGAGTATGAAAATCGTACACAAGAAGGTAAAAGTTATACCATTCTGAAAACTTTCAACTGGTACTTTGCCAAATACCTAGTATCTATCGATGAGATCGGTGGTGATTGGGGAGGTGCCGTGGTCGCCTCGAGTGTCCATGGCTTCCATAAATGCAGAAAATCAACCCCCTGATTGTACAGCCCCAAATCGGGCAAAAATGCCTGAGACGCACCAGTGCGTCAGGAGAGCTGCACACGAACACGAGTAGAAACAAGTCGAGGACCACACAGAGTAACCACCGGGAATGCGTGTAATTGACTTTTTCAGGTCACCAGGCACCCAGAGATTCCTCGTCTGCCACAGTCGTGTGCAGCCTTTGTGAGCTGTGGGCTCCATACCACCTCTTGAGTCTTAGAGAATTCTCTCAACCAACTTGATGCCCTCGGCCTCAACCTTGACGCGTATAGCGTCGCAGATGTCCCGGGTGTAGGGCGCCAGCACGCCTGGCTCGGCCAGAGGTGCGAGCCCATCGAGCAGGAGCTGTGTAGCGATGCCGCAGGTGAGGCCGACCGATCCGGACATTGCCGACTGGCCATTGGGGTCACCAAATAGCTCGAGGGTGGAGGTGATGGTGTCCTGTTCCAACAAGTCAGTCAAGATGCTCAAGCCGCAAGTCATTTTCGAGTTGCATCGCCCACGTACCTTGCTGCCATCCGCCCACTCCACAACAAACTTGTGCTGCAGCATCACCAGGTCCCGCTCACCAGGCTGGAAGCTGCAGAGCTTCTCAAGCTGGGTCGACAAGGTATCCAAAAGGTTCCCCTTGGTCGCAGCAGCTATGTCGGAGAACAGGCCCATCCACCGAAGGCCCGAAATGATCTGGCTGCGCTCGTCCTGCGATGTCCAGATGCCGCTGCAACGCTCATCAATCGCCGAAACAAGAGCCGCTTCAGTGGACGACAAGGCTCCGGTCATCCTCTGTTGGATCTGGGCCCAGGTCATCCCATCCTTCAGCCAGGCCACGTTGTCCGAGTTGAACCATCCGATGTGAGCAAGGGTTCGGACCAAGGCGGGGTTTCCCTCGTAGCGAAGTGATCCTCGAATCACAGTATCAGCCTCGGGGATCTGGTAGGCTTCGCGAAAGGGCACCGAGTCCCTGTTGGGATATGCGAGGAAGGAATAGCCATCCATAACGTGGTAGGGCACTGCGGCAGCCATGAGATCCTGGTTGTCGATCTTCACGACCTGTCCGCCTCGGAGGAATGTAGCCGAGTTGTATTGAGAAAGGAGAGCCCCGCGTGGCGACCAGGAGAACTGTGAAGAGAGAAGTCAGCTGAAGGTCAAATATCGACGGTGTCTTCCTCACATACCTTGAATCGGAGAGGGTTGTCTGCAGCTTCGGGGGCTGGGAGTCCGCCACAGTACGATTAGAACTCTCTGACCTTTCCGCCCTTGTCGTGGATCTCGCCAATGGTCTTGATTGCGTACAGGTGGTCGACACCGGGGTCAACGCCGACTTCGTTAAGGATAGTAATACCGGCCTCCTTCGCCAAGCCATCGAGCTCGCGCATGGCGGTCGAGACATAGCTGGTGGTCACGACGTGGGTCTTGGTCTTGATGGCGAGGCGGGCAATGCCAACGTGGTGAATGAAAGGGACGAGAGAGATCACGACATCGTGACTCGCGATCTGTTGCTCGAGAGTAGGATCCGTGGACTGGACATCCAGGGCGATTGCGTTGGCACGAGCATGTCCTGCAACCAAGTCTTCGGCTGTGGCGATTGTACGGCAGGCTGAGAGAAAGCAATTCGTCAGTTGGCCATTGCCTCGAAGCAAAATGCTCAAGTTTGTACTGACCGACAGTGACAAAGTTGTCAGGGTTGCGGAGGAGGTAGTCGACGCAGGGCTTCGCGACCAAGCCGCTGCCGAGAACCAAGATCTTCTTTTGACCCATGTTGACTTGTTGGGTTTTGGGCAGAGGAAGGAGGATAGCGATGAGAAATTGCAAGAGTGGGCAGAGTCAGGACGCAAGGTTGCCTGTGGAATGGATGGATCGTTGGAAAGATGAATGGATGAGGTGGTGCATGGAAACGTCAAGTGGAAAAGAAACGGAGGGGAATGTGCTCTTTTTAAATTTCAAAATGGAGTGGCCTTTGAGGCCACCGCCCTGCGATGTCCAAAAGGTAAGGTACACATGTCACAAGCAATGGGCAGGTACCGTCCTGGTTCATGCAGACCATATTGATATGACATGGACGCGGTTAGGTACTTACGATGAGGTAGCACATGGGCAACGATTGCACCTCAATTCTGCCGGAAGCCCTGCGTTCTGTGCAACCACAACCAAACGCCTCATGGCCCAAAATTCATGGCACCTGAAACTCCAGTCCAAGCCAAAGAGCCCACGGCTGACTACCACAGCTACTGGGACCAATTGAAGGCCGAACGAACTTTAAGAGGCTTGGTGACTCAAAGCTGTGAGTCATCTGGTCTGCTGTGACGACAAAACACTTAGCAAGAGTAATGGTACACCTGTACGTACACCCGCCACTGGGTCGAACAAATGGCGTCAATGCAAGCAAACATTCGTAGCGCATTGCTACACTGGAGTCAAATCTGCCAAATTATAAATTAGGACCTCCACCATGGTACCAAAATCAAAGGTCCCCTCGCTTCTTCTGCAAGAGGTACAGACACGTCTCGTTGCCCGAGTCGCTCCATCGACCAACTCTCTGTAATCCAGACTCCTGGAAGATATCTTCCAACACTTCCTTGCTGTGTTTGCACGACTGTCCCAGTAGAACATGCTCGCCTGCTCTCACTTTGATCCCAGCTGGACCCTCCCGCATGGCAACGTTGCTGTGCGGTACTTCAAGTTGTAGGTTGAGCTCGGTCGTGGCTTTTGCGAATCGCTGGGTGTACGAACAATTTGTCAATTCAAATGCGCATGAAGAGGGATGGGTCAGACGAAATGAAAGTTTTCTTACGAGGTGTCTCTGCAGTTTGTCATCCCTTCTGGGTACGTAGGCCCAGCTCTTTGAGGAGTCAAAGACTCTCATCGCATCTCCACCCAGTATTCTGCCAGTATTAGCCAGCCCATTGAGGAGATACTTGTGCCAACATTTGGTCGGGCCGTCGTAAGCAGTCATGACCTTCTCCACGCTCTGACATGTGTCCGTCCCAATCAAGATGCTGTCATGAGACTGGAGCATCTCCTTGCAAATTTGACTCAGGAAGCCAACGCAGTCTGATGGGGACATGTTGCTCATGCTGGACCCTAGCCACAAGTAACAGCGGGTGTCTTGGTTGCCAAAGGGTCCATTCATGAGGACGGGTAGGGCCTTGAAGTATGATCCGCACACTCCAGTCAGAGGTATCTTCCTCTGAGAGTGACTTGTCGAGCTTCTCATGGATTCGAGTCTGTGAGCAAGTTGATTCAGTCTCTTCGAAAGTTCATCGTATTGTAGATCGATCTGGAATAAGACGAGAGAATTAGGTTTCCAATATCACACCAAATCGCTGGGGCGAAGCAAGGTTCTCACCGCAAAGTATCGAAGGGGCGGCTGAGGGCCATCCAGTCCTGAACCACAGGGGCTGATCTGCTCGTGGCCGGAGGCGACGGACAAGAGCTCAATGGCTTTGTCGATGGGCCTATTGATACAGTCATACATAAGCGTCTCGCAATCAAGACGACCTGTGAGCCGAAGAACCGACTCAAGGACACATACCCTGATCCAAGGTCCACGAAGGTCATCGTACGATGATGTATAGGTCTGTTGCCATGGGCAGCACACATCATCAGAGTATTGACCTGATGAATAAACTTAGGTAAGTGAAAGCTCTGAAATGTGGGCATGAGTCAAAGTTCGAGACTGTTTCTTACAATGTCATTGGAGCAATCGCAAAGAAGTGAGAGCTCGTTCCGGTACAAATAGTACGAAGGATCGTGTGTGATGTCTTCATACATTGCACCGCCTTGGAGTTCATACAATACCCCTTTGTAGACTAGCTTCAGCATGTGCCTCATGATGCCACATTAGAGACAGAGGACTTCCTCGTTCGTGAAGAGCATATCCACAAATAAAAGAAGACCCTACTCATGGGAACACTTTTTGTCCATGTAATGGCGCTCCCCTTGTTGCTCGCATCGACGCAGTGTTGGGATTTCGAGAACAGTCCTTCGAGAATCTCATTTCTGAGATCGGATGTGTCCTGATCAAAGCTTGCAGCATCAAGCTTGACGACCATGGGAACCATGATAGATGTCTGGACTCTTGGGCTGATGTGAAGTCTTTTTAGTTTTGGGCCAATGTATTGTCCAGAAGGGGATCTCAGGAAAAATGGCGGTCGACGGGGTCTCGGCGGGTATGATTGATACGTGGCATGGCACCTGGAAATCCATCTCAATGACAGCTCGAAGAAACTTAGAGAATCTATATTTAAATTCGATGCTTCATTCACTTCCATGTGGCAACCTCAGATTCTGTCGTCAATCTGCTTGACCCATGCCCAGGCGTCGGATTGTTGGGGAAATCCGCTGCGACAGCAACCAGCTCACCTTGCTGTATTCAATCATTACTGGTAGAGCGGATTTCATCGCCATGAGCTCCATTGTCCGCCTAGGTTTTACCATCTTATCTGATATCTCACCGGATGCAGGACGCTTGGGGGAGTCCGCTGCTGTACTACATCTTACCCAACAAGATTGGCTGCGTTGCAATGGTAACCACACCTCTTGATTTTCTTGGAGAAGAATTGAAAATATAGAGACAAACACGTCTGCAGCTGGGAGTGCAGCCTTGAGGTTACTCATGTCCACCCACCCATCCGTGTCAACAGAAGCTGGTGCCTTACCCGACCTGCCACCGGATGTCATCACAATGTTGTAGAACCACATCTCAGAACACATCACTCATTTTCCTCCTTCACCATGCTACTTGCGATGTCGGCATGTAGCATCCGGCCTCAGCGCGTTGCACCCGACCTCAGCACGTTACATCCGATGCCATAACTGTCCACGCCCGACGTTAACTTGGTTACATATCACGCCAGAAGTGCTCACTTGTACCTGGGCAGAGTGAGGTATCGCCTCGACCCTGGGTCAAGATCTGTGCCTGAGCCGAAGGGTGAGACATTGTACGATGCAATCAATTGACAGTAGCCCGAGAAAGCAAAAGAAGGAGAGCTCCATACAGACTAGGTGAGACTGTGCCCAGGGTTTCTTCTCCCGTGCGTGCGTGGTACACTTAGTAGCCTCAAGTCCCTCGGCCGACGGGAAATCACTGTCTTGATAGAACAAATCTATCTTGAGTGGACGGAATGTTCAGTTGCCGATGGCATTTCGGCAAAGGGATGGATGCTAGAACTTTGAAATCGGAAAGTGACCCGATTTGGCAGGCTCTGTGCTCCCGGAGATCATAGTTCTGTCAAGTATCATCGGCACCGAAGTCGCGGTACACTATACGGTACATTCATATCATGCTTAGATACCTAGGCAAACCAAGCCATCAAAAGGCTCAAGAGACCCATAAAGGTTTTAATTAAGTGGTCAGAGGCATCAGAACGGCGTTCCGCCATCCGTGGACTGATTGTCACAGAACTACACCGCTCAACTTCACATTCTCTTCATCCCATGGACAAAAACACGGGTATTATCATCGTAGGTGGAGCTGGGACGTTTGGTAGGCGACTGATTCAAACCACCACGTATTGCGCCCGGTTCATATATGCTAATCGGTCTCATAGGAATGTCCACCGCATGGCACTTGGCAAAAGCCGGGTACAGCAATATCACCTGTCTCGACCGATGGCCTGTCCCATCACTGTCGTCTGCTGGCTACGATCTGAACAAAGTCTGTATTTTTAACCCCTCGGTAACCTGTATGCTGATAACCCCTGAGATTGTGCGAACGGAGTATGCGAGCGAAATATATACCCGTCTTGCCCACGAAGCCCTTCAACTGTGGAGAGATCCGTTGTTCTCGGAAGTGTTCCACGAAACAGGATGGTAAGTACACGAGTTCATTTGGCCTTGCCGATCTTTCTACATTTTGGAACCTGAAATGGAAAACAAGCTGACAGCGTTGACTGCAGGATCTTCGGTACCGATGGCACCACCGAGCTCGGGCGGGTTCAGGCCTTCGACCAGTCGGTAGAAAACACAAGGGCATTCGGCGATCCATCTCAACTTGTGGACTTGCCAACTTGGCAGGCTGCAATGTCAATGTTTCCCTTCCTGGCTTCCAAGGAGAAGGGAGAAAACAACAGCTCGATGGATAAGGGCGAGTTCAGAGCAATCTTCAACCGCAATGCGGGGTGGGTTGACCCTGTGAAGGCCATGACAGTCATCAAGAAGGAGTGTGATGACCTCGGGGTCCGTTTCTTGAGTGGCCCGGCCGGCACTATCGACCAGATCATTTGGGACAAAACCAGATCCTGCGCTGTTGCAGCTCAGACCAAAGACGGCATTCAACATGCAGCTGACAAGATTGTTGTCGCTGTCGGAGCATACAGTGACACCCTTCTTGATTTCGGGGGGCAGCTGGAAGCTGTGAGTTCAAACAATCAATGTGTTGCAAGTGCACTAATAATATTTTGGTAACAGACAGCCTACGTTGTGACGCATATATTGATGACAGACGAGCAGTACCAGCAGTACAAGAACATGCCAGTCATCAACATGTGAGCTCAGGCCCCTAATCTTCGGGACAATGAGCTTGTCTATGAAGTTTTGATTGCTAATAGGACTCTACACAGATCACGACGTGGGTATATGTATGTGTACGGGTAGCCAATCCATCCTTCTCAAGCGCTAACATCAAGGAAGGTTCCCCCCAAAAGAAGATCGTATATTCAAAGTTTGCAAGTAAGTCACTACCCACTCAGTTGGATTTCGTGTTTGAGAGATACCGGCGATTAATCATTGCAGTACGGATGTTTCCTACTTCCACTCGAAAGACGGCAATGGAAGGACGAAAGGGTGGGGAGCTAGATCTGTCCCGCGGGATCCAGCCTATCATCCTACCGACACGCAGCCTACTCACGGCGAAAACGTCACGCGACAATTCCTTGAGTACATGCTCCCTGACCTTGCCGATATTAAAGTCCACTCATCACGGTGTGTTCCCTCCAGTTCAGACCCATTGCTTCTCATCTCCATGCCGTTCCGGGCTGAGATTGCCACCCTTACGTGTTATCCAGACTGACGCATGCATACATGTAGGCTCTGCTGGGATGCCGAAGGTGAGCGCATCGCGTCACAGCTACATCTTACATCATTTCTCATTGCTGATAACCTTGGATTCTAGCCCACGATTACAGCTGGATCATCGGTGCCCACCCCGAGAGTCCCAAATCCCTCTTCATCGCCACAGGGGGGTCTGGTCACTCCTTCAAGAACATCGTGAACGTCGGGAAATACGTCGTACAGCTCTTGGAAGGAGACTTGGACGGGAAGCTACAGGAAATGTGGCGCTGGCGACCAGACAAGGTCGGGATAGACCTGGACAGGGAGGAGCGGCCGAGACGACCGAAGCTTGAGTTGGCGGACGCAGTTGGCTGGAACCACGATGTTTGAGCTGTGAGATGGATTTTGTTTTATTGTGGCCTTTAAATTACGGTCACCAAGTTTTATACTTTTCGTTTCAAAGTTCACTCTCATAATAGGTTGTCGAACAAATTCTAAGCATTTTGCATCCCGGCATATACCCCTAACATCTTTATTCCGGCGAGAAGATAATATTTCTTTCTCTTCTCCACTTTCTCTGCTTCGTGTGATCTAATTTACTTATATCTGTCCGAATAGATACATATAATGCAAGCATTTCCTTTAAGGTGATTCAAATATAGCTCGTATTTTCAGAGGCCCGATTCAAAAACTTCTCTGGTTTTGATTTGGCGGAGTGTCATTCCGATGGGGGAAGTAAGCCCAATGAAATAACATAATGGTATATTTTTGAGGTGTCGGTATTGTGTCCTTTATGTCTCGAAAGCCATGGTGTATCAATCTGGCCAGATGGATCTGCCAGTCCGTGTAGTATACATCTCCAAAGCGGCCAAACTACATATCTACCCAGTACCAGGCGAGATTCTGCGGGCTTACCTTTAAGGCGACTACCGTAAGAAGTGGGGAGATTCCCCAGACCGATTGGATTCTCAATCGAAACTGGAACAAACAGATTTTCGACATACTTTCCGTCGTCACAACAGAAAGTACATGAAGCTGCGGCCGCACCTCCGCGAATGATCCGGGTGGGTGATGTATGCAAGCTTCAGTTGAGGTTCGGAGTCCGGAGTCCGAATCGGAGAAGAGCTCCAGCCAAATTAGAGCTTTGACTCAACTGAAGCGGAAGGTCCGTATGAAATCGCAATCTCTGTGCGAGCACAAGATTGTAGGAAGTCCGAAAGTCGTGGGGGCACGAGGTTGACGAGAAGTGGAACCGGGGAGCAAGACAGCCCAGCTTTCGAGAACGGCGAAACGGATGAAAGCATTCCGTATAAAGCTCAAATCGGATGAAGGCTTGCATTGGGTGAAACCTCACATCGAAAGAGAGACACATAATCGAAATAGCGCAATGCATCGGGTGGCCCCCGAGATACCAACCCTTGGAAACTTAGGAAGAGCGGATCGAAGCTACTACCATTTTCATTTCTCGAGCGGATGCCACACCATTGCCAGTTTTGGGTAGATAGGTACTCGAACCATCACAAATACATAAATACATGTATTTAGGTAGGTGCAAACGATCGTCTCCAGAAACCGTTTACACCAGTCTGTCAACATTCTTCTTCGGTGTTACTCAATTGAAGCTTGACGAAGATTTCAGGAGCGCAAAAATCCGAGAATTTGCACCATGACTCAACATGATGTCCTTGGACCAGCAACCAGCGTTGATGAGATACCGAAGTACTCGACCTCGCCTCAAACAGCTGCCAGCTTAGTTCGTAGTGAGCTTTGTCTGGACGGAGTCCCCGCTCAAAATCTAGGCGGATTTGCTACCACCCACATGGAACCGGAGATCGAGTCACTCCTCTTACAGAACCTGGTGCGTCACAGCTTCATATGATGATGATCTTTGTTTACCAGTTATATTATTGATACCATACAGCCCAAGAATGTCGCACAGGAAGCTGTTTACCCAGCATCTAATAGCATCGAAAGACGATGTGTGGCGATGCTAAGCAACCTCTTCCACGCTCCTCTGCCCTCTGAATGCCTCGGGGGCAGTACAGCTGGATCTAGCGAGGCTATTCTACTGGCTGTGATTGCAGCCAAGCGAGGATGGCAACGCAAGCACCCCCCCTCCTTCTTTATATCGGCTTCCTTTCAATGACCCGTGGACTGAATTCAAGGTTTGATCGGATTTCTGACAACCTTAGTATCTCGTGCAGGATCCAACCATGGGCAACACACAGAAAAGGCCAACATTGTCATGAGCACTGCAGTGCACGTCTGCTGGAAGAAGGCAGCTTTCTTTCTCGACCTAGAGGAACGATACGTCGAATGCACGGAAGAGAGCGCAACTTTGAACCCTTCGCAGGCCGTGAGCCTCGTCGACGAAAACACAATCTTTCTGTGCTGTGTGCTGGGATCGACCTATACGGGAGAATATGACGAAGTTGAGGCTATTCACGGGCTTCTACAGCAGAGAAACCGTGAATTAGGCACATCCGTTGGCAATCATGTTGACGCAGCAAGTGGAGGTTTTGTGGCTCCTTTTGTTCATCAACAGATGGTCTGGGACTTTCGCCTTTCACAAGTCAGGTCCATCAACGTGTCAGGACATAAATGTAAGTTCTCCTGTATATGCCAGGCACCCAGGAGCACCTAGCCTCCAGAGTTCTGTCACTTCAACATTAGGAAATCTTCACTAACATACATGTAACAACAGATGGGTGAGCTCAATTTCAACTGGACTTGGATGCTCCAAGTGTTGCTGAACCTCTGTCTCATACTTTGAAGCCAGACTTACACATCCATTGGGTGGCTCCTATGGAGATCCGATGACTTCTTCCCTCAAGACATGTTGTTCTCGCTGACTTACTGCGGATCTGAACAGCTTTCATTCAAGATCAACTTCTCCCAGCCGGTGTACCCCATCATCGGCCAATACTATCAGCTTATTCGACTTGGTAAGTGGTCCCCTCATCTTCACTCGTGTTGTCAATTCTACTAACAATGTTCGTTTACATCTGAAGGAAATGAGGGTTTTACTGATCTTATAGGATCCTTCATGAAGACCGCCGATCGTCTCACGGCACTTCTTGCATTGATCTCGAAGGGCAAGATGTTTGTTTGTGTTTGTTCCACCTCTGCAAAGAAGCTCCCCCTGGTTTCTTGGAGACTGAAGGAAGAACGGCAATTCAGTGGTGAGAACTCGGCCTACAACTGTGAGACTACCAGCCAGTCTGTTTTCTAATGTCTGCCTAGAGTTTGATATATCAAATAGGCTCAGGACCAAAGGGTGGATTGGATTGTACCAGGTGCGCATGGATGTTCATCTGCCATGATCATATGCATCGGTAGATGTCATCATTTCTTCCAATTACTGGCTGATACGTTCAATCAGCTTTCACGTGGAAGACGTCTTCCGGAACCATCAACCTTCTCCGTGTCGTTATTACGGCCGGTTTTAACGATACAGCCTGCGATCACTTTGTCGAAGATCTTCAAGATGTACGTTCAAACTAGACCCAGGCTGATTTGAAACGAACTATGAAATCAATATCAGGCTTCCAGAGAGTAACCAGCTATTTAGGTAACCGATTCCCTTGAGACCAGGGCCTGAGCAAAACTGTTCCTCTTGTAGGGCAGTTTGGACTTCATTTTGTATGACAATATGTAGGAAACAAAGCGTCGCTTTCTTTTTGGGTTGGGCGGGGGTTGGACGTAGAAGATCAATGGCCTGATACCGTCAGAATGTTGTACCGCCTCCATTCGCGGTGTTCATGCGCCTTCTAGCGCGATTTTCAACTGTTGCTAAGGACTTGAGGGAGGCGACTGCGGCCAGCTGACGGCATCTTTGGGGATGGGTACGACGGCCTCTTGGGTCCAGATGTGCTTGGCGCCAGTCAGGCCCAGGGCCTTGATCAGGCCGCCTTTGATGTTGAGGGTCGGCCCTTGGACGCCATCTGAGCCGCGTCGCCGATGGTACACGCGGGCGCCGCAGACCTTGCAGAAGAAGCAGTCCAACGTGCCGCCCGACTTGGTCGATCGTGTGTAGGTGCGCAACTTGTCGCTAAAGGCAGAGTCATCGAGCGGGAGGGCGTCGACTGGAAATGTGGCCGAGATGCCGAAGGCTGAGGAGGACTGCTTCTGGCACTCGGTGCAGTGGCAGAAGTAGACGGCCAATGGGGTGGTGGTGGTGCGGAATGCGACGGAGCCGCACTGGCATTCGACGTCCATTGTGTAGATGCTGGGGTGTCGGATATGTCAACCGGGCAGATCGTAAGGGCCTATGATGGCGAATGTTGGGTCGACGGTGATCATCTTGATTTCATTTCAAGGGAGTCACGATTGATTGTGAAGTGATGGCCCGATGTCAAGCCAAGGGCGCGGCAACGCGGGGAATCGATCGTCGATGGATTGATGATGGCTGGCGAGAGAGGTAGGAGAGCTGAGCTGAGCTGAGGGGAAGAGCCGGGGTCAATGAGGTTACCGAGCCTTCACCGAGAAGATGCGCTGACATAATCAAACACGTTTTAGGTCTTCCTTCAGCACCTCAACCACCGAACCACAATCAAACATCACCAACCTCAAGTCGTCAATCTCGGCAATGGCCCATCTCGGTCCCTTGCTTCAACAGTCTAGCGCATCCTCAACAGATGCTTGATAGATCTACATCCCCTCTTCTCCGCTCGACCTCCCCGGGCCCGGGCCGGAATGGACCCACGGGCGTGGATCTGCCTCCCACAGGCTAAACACCACAACGCCCCAGTGGCATTTACCCTCGATGCCGGCTCCTCATCTTAGCCCATTGGGGCATGCTCCGAATGGCCTCCGTACCTTTCGCCCGGATTCTCGTCGCTAAGCCTGCCGGGTGCAACGTGGGGTAAATGCGCAATGCCTGTCTGCCCGCACTTGCATCGCGAGACGCGTGGTACCGTTTGAGCCGTGGCCTGGTGGTCGGCAGCACCGGCAAGCTGGCGAGGGTAGAAATGGCCGCCGCCGCCCTCTTCTGGAACTCTATTGCTCGTCTGCTCAACACCGACAACCCATCACAATGATGCTCCTCAACGCTGCCGCCTCTCTGCTGCTCGCCGCGACGGCTGCCGGCCTCCCGGTCGACAGCCCTGTCGACCTCATCAAGAGAAACCCCGGCGCCGGCATCATCATCAGCCAGTGCACCCGTCCCGGCGTGTTTGCTCTCGCCTACGACGACGGCCCGTACCAGTACACGTCGGAGCTGGTAGACATCCTCGACGAAGCAGGCGCAAAGGCCACCTTCTTCTGGACCGGGACTCTCTACGGGTGCATCTACGGCCAGACGGCCGCCGTGCAAAAGGCATATGCCTCGGGTCACCAGGTCGCCTCGCACACCTGGACGCACCCCAACACCTTTGGCCAGATGACCGAGGCCCAGCTCCTCGGCGAGATGGACCGTCTGGACCAGGCTCTGGTCAACCTCATCGGCCAAAAACCGCTGTACATGCGTCCGCCCTACCTCCAGACCGGCGGCAACGTGCTCCCGACTATGAAGGAGCTCGGCTTCAAGGTCATCACGACTGATGTGGACTCTGGCGACTGGGACAACAAGACACCTGAGGAGAGTCTCGAGCGCTTCAAGACGGCTGGCTCGTGCGGCAACGGCCACATCTCCCTGATGCACGAGACGTACGCCAGCACCGTGAGGACGCTGACGCCATATCTCATCAACTGGGCGAAGCAGCGGAACTTGAAGATGGTGACCGTTGGTATGCTCGATCCCTCGTTGCTTGGGCTGCCCATGCACCTACTGACTCTTTTTGTTAGCGGATTGTCTTGGAGATGCCGACGGTGCCTACCGGCCGGGCAATTTCACCAGCAACGGCGAGACCTCCTGCTGAGGCACCTTGTCGGGATAGAAACAGATCATCATCAATCAGACCAAGACTTTCTCACATTGACACACTGACCCGCCTCGACCTGCTTTTTCACCCCATGTGACCCGACCTCGTCGCCCCGGTATCCGTGCCAACATCTCATCTCGGCGCCTGACAGCCGGCTTTTCTGGGGTCGGCCGGGCGGATGTGCAGCATTGAGGCTCAATCTCCATCATTGCAGGAACCTGTGGGCGCATCACTGCTTGACTGTGGCGCCTTGTGTTGTGGGTGGTTGTGGTCCCCGCCGCCCCGACATCCGCCCCCGACTTCCACCACCCCGGGGATCCCTCCGCCCACACTCCAGGGCCCAATTCTCCGGACGAACGTCAGTCGCCTCGCCTCCCCGGACGTAGGGACTTTTGCCCGTCCCCCCGGGAGCCGCTCGCTGGGTCCTGCTTCTTCACTCACCGATATCTAGAATATGCAGTTTGCTCGTCTGTCCTTACTTCAGCATACCATCCCTCATTGATCCTGCACTGCATAGCGACCGGAGTTCCAGTTTGACATCATCCCATTCTGCTGTTGTTGCTCTTCTCGCCTGCACCAACCCGTCGTCGCCTGTCATCACAATGCATGTCCTTCAGAAGCCGGCAATAGACATTGAGAAGGCCATCGAGTCTCTCACCCTGTCTGAGAAGGTCTCTCTCCTGGCCGGTAAGTTCATCTCACCTGTTTCACCCCGTCACACATGACCACGGCCCGGGCACTCAACGTCCAAGCTGTGCCTCCCTCCCTTCACATCACCCCTGCTGACTCGGCTCGCCCGTCAAAGGCTCCGACTTTTGGCACACCACACCCATCCCCTCACATGACATCCCCGCCGTCAAGTGCACCGATGGCCCAAACGGTGCCAGAGGCTCACGCTTCTTCAACCCCGTGCCGGCCCTCTGCATCCCCTGCGGTACCGGCCTGGGAGCCACGTGGAACCCGGACCTCATCTATGCCGCCGGCCAGCTACTGTCCCGGGAGTGCGAGGCCAAGGCTGCCCACGTGTGGCTCGGCCCCACCGTCAACATCGTCCGGGGCCCCCTCAACGGCCGTGGCTTCGAGAGCTTCTCCGAGGACCCGCTCCTCAGCGGCATCCTCGCCGGCGCCATCATCCAGGGTGTCCAGAGCCGTGGCACACTCTCCGCACTCAAGCACTTCGTCGCCAATGATCAAGAGACCGATAAGATGGCTATCGATGTCTGCATGTCGGAGCGTGCGCTGAGGGAGGTCTACCTCAAGCCTTTCCAGATCGCCATGCGAGAAGGTCGGCCGAGGGTGGTCATGTCGTCATACAACAAGGTCAACGGCCACCACGTTTCGGAAAGCTACAAGCTGCTTGGCCAGGTGTTGAGAAAGGAGTGGGGGTTTGACGGACTGATCATGAGTGATTGGTGAGTGTCCTGGCCATGGTTGTCTGATGTTGGTGTGCTGACTGTTGCTAAGGTACGGCACCTACTCATGTGCTGAAGGCCTCAATGCTGGCTTGGACATTGAGATGCCCGGGCCTTCAAGACACAGGGGAACCCAGGCAGTGCTCGCTGTTAGCTCAGGAAAGGTGACGCCGCACGCAATTGACGAACGTGTCCGGAGTATGCTAAGATTCGTCAACGACGCGGCGTCAGCCCGGGTTGGCGAGAAGGAGACCACGCGGGATTCACCAGAGGATAGGCGGCTGAACCGAAAGCTCGCTGCCGAGAGCGTCGTCCTCCTCAAGAACTCTTCCAAGCTGTTGCCTCTTGATCCCTCGAGCTGCAGCGACGTCGCCATCATCGGACCCAACGCCAAGCTCGCAGCAGCATGTGGTGGTGGAAGCGCAAGTCTCCGACCCTACTACACCAGCTCTGTCTACCAGGGCATTAGAGATCAGCTACCCGCGGAGACAAGGGTGCACTACGAGCCCGGCGTCTTCGGCCACCTCCTCATGCCCTACTTCACTGGCGAACATGTCACCGACGACTCCGGCAAACCCGGCGTTTCAATCGAGCTGTTCAACGAGCCACACACAGTCGCGGGCCGGAAAGCCTTTGACGCTCTTACAATTCCCGACACGACGTACCAGTTGATGGACTACGACCACCCGGAAAAGAAGGAGACGTTTTACATGTCTATGCGTGCCAACTTTGTTCCCGAATTTGACGGAACCTATGAGTTTGGGCTGGCTAACTACGGTGTTGGAAAGCTCTTCATTGACGACAACCTCGTCATTGATAACGAGACGACACAGGCGCCCGGAGGCATGTTCTTCGGAAAGGGATCGTCCGAGAAGCGTGGCACATACGAGATGAAGGCCGGCCAGTCGTACCGTCTGCGTGTCGAAGGCGGCAGCGCAACAACGTCAAAGGTCGTCGGTGGCTCCCTCCTCCCCATCCCCGGTGGTGCGTGTCGCCTCGGCGGCTGTGTCAAGCTCGATCCCGCCGAGGGCATTCAGCGCGCCGTCGACCTGGCCAAGCGGAGTAAGCACGTCTTTGTCGTCGCCGGGCTCAACGCCGATCTCGAGAAGGAGGGCAAGGACCGCCAGTCGATGGACCTGCCGCCGTATGTTGACGATCTCATCTCGGCCGTGCTGGCGGCAAGGCCTGATGCTATCGTCGTCACACAGGCGGGAAACCCCGTAGCGATGCCGTGGCGGCACGAGGCACAGACGATTCTGCACAGCTGGTATGGTGGCAATGAAGCCGGTAATGCTGTGGCAGATGTGGTGTTTGGAAAGATTAACCCGAGCGGCAAGCTGCCCATCACGTTCCAGGCGAGGCTGGAGGATGGGCCGAGCGCGCTCAGCTTTGGCAGCGATAATGGTCGGGTGTACTATGCTGAGGATGTGTTTGTCGGACACCGCTGGTTCGAGGCGAGAAAGATTGATGTCGCGTTCCCATTTGGGTGAGTTTTCTGGTTTCAAGAACTAGAGATACATACTGACATGATGCAGACATGGGCTGAGCTACACGACTTTTTCTATTTCCAACATCCAGGTTTCGCCAACAGAAGTCTCGGTCGAGATTGAGAACACGGGAGCCGTGGCTGGTGCTGAGGTCCTTCGGCTGTACCTCGCTTTCAGGACGACGCCGGCCCAGACAAAGTCGAGGTTCATTAGACCCGTCAGGACCCTTGGCGGGTTCCAAAAGGTCCACCTCGCGCCTGGGGAGAAGCAGACTGTCAAGCTGCCCGTCACGCAGGATGGCACGGCCGTCTGGGACGAGAAGCGCGACAGCTGGTGCTGCGAGGCGGGCGAGTACACAGCATCGGTCGTCACGGGGGAGCAGGCCCTCGAGGGAGGCTTCACTGTTGAAAAGGACGTCTTTTGGAACGGTCTGTAATAAGCATGGCTAGCGGGTAATTCAAGCATACAGTTCTTTCCACACTGGACGCCTCGCTGTAGATAATCGCAAAACACACTACATCTGGTTCTCCATGTTCATCATGGTCCAGTCCGTGCCCGGGGTGACGGGCCAGAACGAGTCCATGAACATATCCGGCTGACCTGACTGGTATCTCGGATCGAAGCCGACCGTCATGGCGACATCGTAGCCGGCAGAGCCGTAGGCCAGACCAGGATCGGGAGGCTGGCCAAAGGGGTTGAGTGGAACGGCGAGGTGTTGCTGCGACTGCTGCGGCATGGGCATCTGGCCGTCCATTCCCTGGCGATCCATGCCAAAAGGCGACATTTGCTGCTGGTGCATATCTGCCATTCCCTGGCCCTGTACTTCGATGGACTGGTGGACGAGAACCTGGCCTTCGCCCTCGGTGCCTTCATGAGCCTCATCGTCTTCGCCGTCGTCTTCCTGGAACTTGAGTTTGCGAATCTCCTCGGTGACGCTGTACTTTGAGTAAACTTCGCGACCCTCAGATGCGGCCCTTGCACTGGGCGTTGAACCCTCCGGCTCATCTGCTTCGGCTTCCTCTGCTTCCCAGATGGAGCGCATGGGGCTCGAACCGCGGGGTGTGCGCTGCGCATCATGAATCAGGTCCATGATACCGCCGCGCAAGATGCCAGTGGTCGGGTACATCCCCGCCTGCTCCTCGAGTGCGGCTGCACAGGCCGCCAAGCGGCGAACGAGCTCGAGCTTGGGTACATCGCCGAGGGGCGGCTGGCCGAGGCGGGAGATGATGCGGGCCGAGTGGAAGGCGCACATGGCCAGGCAGGGGTCGGCAATGATGTCAACGCCAGCCTGCTTGGCCATGTCGAGGACGCGAGAGACGGAGAGGGCGTGCGAGAGGCAGTTGGCGCGGCAGGCGGCGACAAAACCGGGCGGTAGCTGGGCAATCTCGGCTGCGGGAAGACCTTCGCGGAATCCGGGGATGACGAAGCGGTAGAGATCGCAGTGTGTCTGGTGCCACCAGGCGTGCAGCATGAGGAAGGGTGTGCGAGTGGGAGTGTAGGCGCGGAGGAAGAAGTTCTTGTGGTCGAAGAGGTAGGTCGGCGGGAGGGAGGCGCGGAGCTCGCGGAGTTCACGCTCGATGGATTCGACGGCGATGAGGCATTCGGGGAGGGGTTTGCGGTGATTTGTGATTGTGAGGGAGAGTCTTGCGTATCTTATTAGCGCCGATTCAGGGTTCGAGGGGGGATAACTCACCTTTGGGTGCGATCGCGAATGTCGAGGACGCGGATGATGTATGCCATGAGCCCCATATCTCGCGACGGCGGCTGATCTGTCGGCGGGATAAGAGGCTCTGTGACGACAGGCACATCCATGGCAAAAGACTGCTCGTTGCAGGGCAACCTGAGATGTATTGTCTCGGTTGAGACGGCGGTGAACTCTGTGCGGCCGCTCGAGTAGAAGGTATCCACGACGTAGATGGACCACATGAGACGGCGACGGCGCTCCTGGATGAGGAACGGCAGTCGGTCTTCCTCATGGTTGAGGCGCAAGATGTAGGCGAGACGAGCAACAAGACACATCGTGACGAGCATCTTGCCGAAGCGACGTGACAGGATGTGGTCGAGGGTGACGAGCATCCAGGCTTCGACATCGGACATGCGTGGCTCGCCGACACGAGCGAGCAGCTGTGCTTCAGTCTCGTGGATCCAGAGCCGGGCCTGGTGCTGGCGGTCAATGTCGCCGCGGAAGACGAAGCGTGCTGTCACGCCGCAGATGGCGCGCAGGAGGCGTGGGTTGAGGGTGCCCTTTGACCATGACTGGAGCAGCGTCGCGCGGTGAAGAAAGCCGTGGCAGGGTATGGGGTGGACAAAGTCGAAGAAGGCATCGATATGCTGCTTGATGACGCTCTTGTCGATGTTGGGTTCGCTGGGAATGTTAGGAAGAAAGGTTCGAAGATGGAGAATGGGGAATAGGGGTAGGAAGATGAACAGCTGAGAATAGGGGTTGACTTACGAGGTGAAGCTCAGGGCAGGGGATGCCGCAGACGAAGGCGTGCTCCCCACAGCGACAGAGCCTCTCTGGGTCGACGGCGACAAGGCATCACCAGCCTGAGGCATCCGAGCATCTCGTGATGCAACGCTGCCGCTGCCACTTCCAGAAGCTCTCGGGGCCATGTTGGAGGACGCGCTGACGACGCCTCCCCCCCTGCTGGCACTGGGATACTGGCAGTCGATGCCCAGGCGCAGGCACCTGACGCAAGAGGGGTAGCTTCCCGTACACTTTGACTTGCGGTCGCGGCAAGCAATGCAAGCCCTTCGCACACGACGACGCTCAAGCTGCGTGAGGCTCCGTCGGCCCTCTGCGGACGAGGCGACCTCGGACAATGAGCACTCAAAGTGGAGGCGCTTGCAGTTCTCGCAGCCACCAGGCGTGCCGTCACATCTCACCTGCGGGCGGCGCGGCCGGTCAGATCAGCCTTGCTTGTCCCCTCAAGTACCGGGCCGCATACGCATATGCTGCTGCACGTCCGGGACTGGGCGCACGCATCTTTCCCCCTCCCCGGATATCACCCCCTCGGGGAAGAAGCATGCCGCGGGGGGGGGGGGGGGGGGGGGGGGGGGGCACATGGCATGAGAGGCAGCCGCACACCAGCACGACGTACCTTGCGGTTCCGGCACTGGAAGCATATCTCGGAGCCCCTGCGGGCTCGTGCTGCCGCGGGAGTCGGCCTCTCGGTGTGGCCAGCGGTGTCCTGAAAGTCGGCCATGGCGGCGAGGTTCGGCTCCATACAAACTGGGCGTTCAGGGGGTCGGATCTCGTGGTTCGTCGTATGGCCTGGTCTGTCCGGAGAAACAGAGGTAAGGTCGTGGGGAACGTGAGCCAGCCCGATCGTCGAGGGAGTCGGGGGGGAAGCGTGTGAGTTTTGGGTCTTCGTTCCGCCCGAGATGCGATGGGCTAGACAACAAGTGATCTCCTCTAGGGGGCCTTGAGGGTCCCCGTAAGGATGCGGCTCCCCCCGAGATCCGAGTCATGGGTCGCGACTTGGCCAATGACGGCCGTGTCTCAGTCGTTAATGCGATGGCTAGGGCGTCAGGCCGTGCCTTTGAAGGCTTCACCGACTTCCGCACCCGGCCATCCCCAGACGGGGGGTCCATGCAGTCTGGCCTCACTCGTGCGTGAACCTGGGGCAATGGGGGGAGGCTCTGGGGTCAGAGGTGGCGAGGTCCAGGCTGCGCAGAGGCTTCTGGCGCCCTGAATGACCTGGAGAAGTGTGCTTTTCGGGGCACCAGCAGTGGAGATGATGATGTCGAGAATTGCTGGCGTTCCGGACGATCCACCAAGGGACAAGCGCCAGGGACCGGGATCCAGCCTTTGCTCGGGGAGAAAGACGGGGGTAGTGTAGCCTGTGAAGTCTGTCAGTGGATTGCTCAGACATGGCACTTGGTCGACTTCTTCCCCAGACCACCTCTATCCTCATGCCGGACCACCCCCCTGGGTTCTGGTACATAAGGAATGGGTGATCCCACGATCCCAGGGTTGGCTGTATCTTTCGTCAGACGCCAGCAACTTGCCTTTCCCCAGAGATTGATCGTCTCGTCCTCCCCGGGGTCCCCTCACTTCTGTTGTGTCCAAGATTCACTCACAGGCCACCACTGCGAGTCATTCACCAACCCGAACCGTGTGCCCCTGAAAGTCTGAAAACGGCACCCCAACACTTCGACGCTACCGCATCGCACCTCGTCTCCTTCAACACCGCCACCGAGGGATCGCCATCATGTTCGAGAACCACCGCATCTTGAAGCACTTCAACGGCCAGCTGGCCCGCGCATTTGCCGTCATCGCCGTCTCGGTAGGTCTTCGTGATGTCAATATGATTGACGATCAACCGCTGACATCTTGCAGACGTTCAATTACGGGTTTGTGATGAGATCAGACAATGTTGAAGGTCCAAGTCTGACGACCCTCTCAGGTTCGATAATGCAGGTTATGCTAGCACTCAGGCCATGGAGCCCTTCCAGCGGCAGTTTGGCGAGATGAATGCGGCGACCGGCCGGTATCGTCTCCCCACGTACTGGCTGTCGCTGTTCAACAGTCTCAACTACATCGGCTTCGCAGCTGGTGTCATCATCGGCAGTCTGGTGAGCGCCCGCTGGGGTCGTCGCTGGTGCATGTTCGGCATGAGCGCCTGGGCCATCGTGCCCGCCATCATGGCCGTGACATCCGCGTCGCGTGAGCAGATCATGGCTGCGCGAATCCTCAATTGTAGGTGTTTTCGTCGAGGAGATGCTTCTGGTGGTGATCCATCGCTGACAGGCCTGCAGACATTTACATCGGCATGGAGTTGGCCGTCGTGCCCGTGTACCAGTCTGAGATTATGCCCAGCGAGATTCGTGGTTTCGCTGTCGGCTCGTACCAGTTCAGTCTGATGGTGAGTACCCAGGCGGCAAAGATCCTTCGGCAGTGGCAGCTTCTGACCATCTCCAGTTCGGATCCCTCATCGTCAACTCGGTCTGCAGGGGCACCAGTGGCCTGTCCGGCAATGAGGCGTGGAAGATTCCTTTCGGCCTGTTCTTCGTCATCCCCGTCATCGTCATGGCTCTGATCTTTGGCATCCCCGAGGTGAGACCTCCCACTGTGCCCTTCTCCCGTCCAATGCTGACATGGTCTAGTCTCCTCGATGGCTGCTGATGAAGGACCGTCCCGACGAGGCGCGCGTCGCCCTCGGCAAGCTCCGTAGCGGCGTTCTAACCGAGGCTGAAATCGATGCCCAGTTTGCGTCGCTGCGCCTGGCGCTCGATCAGGAGCCCGAGCAGGGCAAGTACGTCGAGCTGTTCCAGGGCCGCAACCGCAAGCGTACCGCCATTGTTGTCGCCATGAACTTCTTCCAGCAGGCCACCGGCCAGGCCTTTGCCTCTTCGTACGGCGCCGTCTTCATCCGCGACATCGGCACTGTCAACCCCTTCACGATGACCGTGATCAACTCGGTTGTGAACCTGGTGGTTTCGTTCGTCGGTCTGTATCTGGTGGATCGCCACGGCCGACGGCCGCTGCTTATGATCGGAGCCACCTGGATGTTCGGAGCTATCATCACCATGGGAGCTCTGGGCACCGTGGCCAACCCGACTTTCGGGCACAAGACTGGTATCGTGGCCATGCTGACCGTGTTCGCGGCCGGCTTCGTCTTCGCTTGGGCGCCGCTGAACTATGTCGTCACCACCGAGGTCCCCGCGCTTCGCCTGCGCGATGCCTCGCAGCGCACCGCGTCGGTCGTCAACGTGGCCACCAGCTTCGTCGTCAACTTCAGCATCCCCTACCTGCTGTACTCTGCGGGCCTGTCGTCCCGCGTCGGATTCATTTTCGCTGGCATCATCGCCCTTGCCATGGTCTTCACCTTCTTCTGCGTGCCTGAGTGCAAGGGCAAGTCGCTCGAGCAGATCGACCGCATGTTCAACGAGGGCATCAACCTGCGCAAGTTTGGCGACTACGCACCCGAGGAGGCGGCGAGCGATGCCGCCAGTGCTGAGAAGGGCGTCTCCAGCGTCAGCTCCAAGCACGAGGAGAAGGCATAGACACGCACGTCACTGGGTACTGCTTTCGTCCTTGTTGTAATTAGAATCGCATAATCAAAAATTTGAGCATCATTCATCTCGAAATGATAGATATGATCCATGGGTGTTGGAGTGTTGTGTTGATGGTGGAAGAATCTGTGCCTGCTCCTTCCACGAGGGATGGATGGGTACGTACCGACTCGATTACATAAGCCAACACCCGACCGTGACTTGCCTCCATCCTTTTCCTCCGAGTCCACCTTGGCAGCTTCACTCAACCGTCACCTTTCTTCCTCCCACTTGAAAGCTCCCTGGACCCAGAACGCAGCATCTCCATGTCGCCGCTCTATCCAAACCTTCCACTATCAGCATCGCTTTGCCATTCCAAGTTGCCATTTGGCTCAACAATGGCGTAACTCACTCCACCCTCGCGCTCTACCTCGGCCGCCAGCACCTGCACAGGCTGGACCAGCTGATGAACGCCTCCCTCGAAAGACACGGTCTCGCTTGGGACCCAACAGACCGGCCGGATCGACCGCCAACGAACGCCTAGGCCGAATGGTAACATCCGCATGCACACATCAAGCATGGATGCCCAGGCACCGCCATACCGGACGACCAACTGAGAAGTCGTCGCCGCTTGGGGGGCCATCGGGCTTCACCGGTGTACCGACACGGGCAAGCGTGGCCTCGCCCAGCAGAGGTCGTTCCCAATGGGTGTGAGGCCACTTTGCCTGCTGCTCTGCTTCTGCATCTTCCAACTGCTGATCAGTCGACCGACCACTGGATGCGCTGGTTAAGCGAGCGAGCTGCGACTCTCAGGTGGATGAAAAGGGAAGCCACGCTGTTGGCCGCCACCATTCTGTTGACAGCCTGGGCAAGCAAGCCGCCTGCAGAAAGATCGCTCCCATCAGAGACATTCACGGAACTACTGGGGAACGAACGCCCAGGTGAAGACACCTGGACCCTCGTCACTGGCGTCGATCCCGCTGTTCGGCACGCTCCCCGGGACCCTCCTCGGGACCCAAGCGTGGCCTGCTGTCCCTTGCGGACGTCCCGGCCGCGACGTCCCGATGACGCCGGCTCCCGCATTGTCTGAGATGTCTTCTTCTTCGTGCCTCTTCGTCCAGATCCAAGACATGGGCCGGGGTGCTGCGGAGTGACCCGGGCCCACGGTGTTGCCCAAAACGGTAGCCCAGGGCGGTTCTGACAGCTGAGTCTGCGCCCTGCGACATGGAAATCCTACCTGTGCTGCACCAAACCAGGAACGCGCACCTCTTCCCAGGACGACGACTGCAAACCCCCTTCATCCGGAGCAACCACCCGGGCGGACAAGATGCAAGGGCGGGACGACCCTGTCCCGTCACACCCGCCAGCCATCATACTCAGAGGCACTCTGTCATTGTGCCAGGCCAATATGCGACCCTTTCGCTGGCGGGCCTCTGGCCACACCACCTCCGCAGACCCGCCAAGCTGGACCTGACAACCACCAAACGCTCGGTCTAGGCCGCATGGGCCTATGGTAGTCGCTATCCCACAGGCACCCCAAAGAACCACACATCATCGGTCGGTTCTTTCAGATTCCGTGTTTGCGAGGGACCACGGCGCAGTAGAATGAGAATGGCCCCCAAAATGCGCAGCAGACGTGTTGCGCGCCTGGCGGAAGGGTGTGGGACGCCCATGCGCCATTGGTCCGGGGGCTGAGTTCATCCTGCATCGCGGACGCTGGAGCGTCAGCACCACCGGAATACCTACCCACATCCATCAAGGACGAGCTGCGGCTGGACAAAACCATTCGCCAGGTCGTATTTACGGCGGGCCTGACGACATGCCTTGGTGTTTGCTTACCTGGCTGCACCGATCCAGAGTCATCCCTCCCGCCCCAGGCGAACCTGGTCGAGGAGAAAGGCGGCTCCACCGATGCGAGTCGTTCTTTCATCGTCTCGCCCGTTTCCCCCCTTGCCCCTATGATCACCCGGCTCCCATGTCAAGTCAAGCGGAGCAAAGCCGATCTGGGGGCCGGATCGGGCACCCAGGGAGTGAGAGAAGACGAGGAATTGCTTTTTAAATACTGGGACCTCCGCCGGTGGGTTCCGGGGATGAAGGTTCCGGTCCCTTGGGACCTGAGATGTCCATGGTTTCCGAGCGTGAACGACGCATTCCACCTTGACGAATACCGACCGACTCGGCCCTACTGTGTCCACGAGAGCTTTCCAATCGTCTGCGCCCTGCACCCTGTGTTCATCGACGGCTCCAGGAGCTGAGACTTGCGCTCCCGTTAGACACGAATAGTGTCCCCGCGTGTTACTGAGCGTGGCTTGTCCTGCCTCCTTGGGGCGAGATCTTCACCGCTCTGTGTTCTTGACGTTGTTCAAGGGAGAGGCCATGCTGCCTCGGGATCGAAACGAGTCGATGTTTTCCAGGAGACTTCGATCAAAGTGATCATCCCGTAAGTCGGCTTTCTCTTTAAATGTCTGTGGTCGCCGCCTCACCAAGGCATGCATCCATCCGCACATACAGCTTCATTTGTCTCTTGTTATCTGGTCACCTCTCATGCCTGAATAGTTACAACCTGCATTTTCACTTTTACGATGACGAGCATCCTCGAAGACAACCCCGACTACGCCTCGACGTCCCTGCTGGACGACCTGAGGAAGACCGAATATGGCTATATGGACGAACAAAACCATGTGTACCTCGACTACACCGGCGCGGGCGTCGCCTCCCGCTCTCAGTTCAAAGCCCACGAGGCTCGTCTGTCGAGCACCATCTATGGAAACCCGCATTCCATCAACCCCTCGAGCCGGCCCGCCACAGAGCTGGTCGACATGACCCGGGCCAGAGTGCTCCAACACCTCAACGCCTCTTCCGACGACTACGTCGTCATCTTTACCCAAAATGCATCAGGTGCAGCGCGGCTCATCGCTGAGTCGTACCAGTTTGACCACAGCTCCAAGCTGGTGTTGACGTCTGACAACCACAACTCGGTCAACGGGCTCCGCGAGTTTGCAAAGCGAGCCGGCACAGCGACGACCTACGTTGATGCCGTGGCGCCGGATCTTCGAATCCCTACAGATGCTGTCATGGACGCGCTGTCGGACACCGGTGCGTCGTGGTTCAAGCACATGGCTTGTGGCCTCTTTGGACGGAACAAGCAGTCCAAGAAGAAGGGCCTCTTCGCATATCCTGCCCAGAGCAATTTCAGTGGCGTCCGCCACCCCCTCTCGTGGGTGCCGATGGCCCAGGCACGGGGCTACGACGTGCTCCTCGACGCGGCAGCATACCTCCCGACATCGATGCTCGACCTGTCGATGATTCAGCCCGAGTTTGTACTTGTCAGCTGGTACAAGCTCTTCGGGTACCCGACGGGCGTGGGGTGCCTCATCGCTAGGCGGGACGCACTGGCGCGTATGGAGCGCCCCTGGTTCGCGGGCGGCACGGTTCTGGCGGCGACTGTTGGCCAAGGCATGGAGTGGCATCTGAAGGGACGGGACGAAGCGGCGTTCGAGGACGGCACGGTCAACTTCCTCTCAATCCCGGATGTTCACGTGGGCCTTGACTGGCTGGAGGGCATTGGCATGTCGCTGATAGGACGGCGCGTCCAGTGCCTGACGGGGTGGTTCCTGGAGAGGCTGCTCCAGATGGAACACGCCAACGGAGCGCCGATGGTGCGGCTGTATGGCCCGCAGGGAACCAAGATGCGAGGAGGCACGGTCACGTTCAACTTTCTCGACGATGCGGGCGCGGTGGTGGATGAAAGGCTTGTGGCGGCCGAGTCGGCAGCGGCGGGCCTCTCGCTACGCACGGGGTGCTTCTGCAACCCGGGTGGCGGACAGGCGGCATTTGGACTGCAGAAGAAGAACGTTGACCACCTGCGGCGGCATAACCCGGATAATTTCGAGGAGGCGGTGGAGTTGATGGACATGTCGTCCAAGGGGGCGGTGCGGGTGTCGTTTGGGCTGGTGTCGACGGCGGGAGACATTGATCGATTCTTCGAATGGGCCGAGACGTATCGGGATAGGAGGGCTTGCGCCAAGGGGCTGCCGCCGCGAGGGGGGTGTTAGGTGTTCCCGGAGGAATGTACATCATGCACGGGAGAGGAGTTGAGGAGTTGAGGTTGTTTCTTGATTATATTTGGAGAGGCGGCAGAAATCTACAAACGCTTTCATAAAATGGTGTTCGGCTCTGAAAATCATGCGGCAACCGCGGCGGCGAGAGGCTTCCTCAGCACAATGAAGTGCAGGTCATCGCGCAGGGCCTTGCCTTCGTGGACCTCAGCATAGGGGAAAGGCTTCTTCTCGCCCGTATGCTGGTAGCCCCTCCGGAGGTAGAAATCGATAAGCTCCGACCGCGTCCAGATGACGCACATCTCCATAACGTCGACGGACATCTCGTCGCGAGCGTGGATCTCAGCTTGGGCCATGACCTGCTTACCGATGCCGCCGCCCTGGATCTCGGGGTCGACGGCGAAGAGGCCAAAGTAGCCAACGGGATGGGTGGCGCTGGGCTGGAGCTCGACTTCGCAGCAGGCGACGATGGCGGAGGTTTCGGCGTGGAGGGCGACGAGGACGAAGCCGGAGGGGCGGGTGATTTTTGCGAGGAGGGCGTCGGGGGAGATGCGCTTGTCGTTGAGGAGGGCGGATTCGTTGGTCCAGCCGCCGGTTCCGCGGTAGGCAGAGCGGATTAGGGGGAGGAGGACTGGGATGTCGTCGGCCGTGGCCTTGCGGAAGGTGAGGGGGGTTGTCATTGTGGTGGTGGTGAGGGTGAGGGTGAAGGTGAAGGGGCCGATGTCGGGGCTGGGGGGAGAGGAGTGATGGCTGGGTCTGTTGGCCAGGAGGTGAAGGAATTGGGATGGAAGAGTAGTAGTGAGGTACGAGTGAGGTGAGGTGAGCTGGAGTTTGAGATGGGCTTCTCGAATGGACTCGAGATATAAAAGGTCGCCAATGCGAGTTCTTTCATGAGGCCATCTAGCACGAATCGCGAGTATGACTCTTGCTCCCCTAACCCACGAGATGGTTTCTCGGCGGGCTAGCCCAATTCTGGAAAGTTCTCCCCCACGCGGGGTCCATTTTTCAGGGGTTTCGGGACCACCGAATGTCAAAAGTCGTCGTAGAAGGGCGCGAGCTACATCTTGTCAATCCCATGAGGCCACGAGCGCTGAATGTAGCCCGTGTAGTACGGTAGCCTAATATTACCGGGATGTCTGGCATTCTTGAGGTTTGAGTGATGAGCTAAGCCGGGTGCTCGATCGGGGGGATCCCGAGCGGATGCAGTGAGATTTTAGCAGGCTTGGATGAACGAACCGCGCGGGAGTTGGTCAGAGTGTTAGGTATACCTACTACGGCCATTTTCATTGGTAATCTGATCGAGGTTGAGGGTATGCATGAGTTTATCGTGAGCTGGCTGTTTGGTCCATCCCGTCTGGCTCACCGAAGTTCCAATCATTCGGTGGGCGGCTCATGTCCACAGCCCATCCTTCATCTCAGCTGGCCCAAGGTGGTAGTAAGTAGGACGAGAAACTTTACTTGCCTTGTGGCATCCAATGATCACCGCTAGCCCCTGTACGGCCTCATTCAGAACACCCCTCGGCTGTCATTGGCCATCCATGTCAGCCCTGAACCCGAGCTGCCGATACGATGGAAGCGAAAGGACTTGACCGCCAAGATCGTGATCTCCAAGTCTGTCTTGCTGCTGTCAAAGACCTCTTAATGGCCGCCTCCCGTCGTCCAAATGACTAGGTTTTAACTCGCCATGAACCCTCAATCGTGCTCCTCAGTGCCCTCCTGAACCATGAAGCTCTTCCGCCGCCGAACCTCCCAGGAGGCCGCTCACCCGGACGTTCCCTTCCAACACACCCATGTCATCCAGATCTTCCCCTACAAATCCAAGGGGGACATCAAAGTCCACGACCTAACCGCCTCCATCACCACCCCCTATCCCTCGGACGCCTTCAAACAAGAAGCCCTTCAACTCGCCGAAGCCCTTACTGAAACTCCCCCAACCTGGACAATCCAGCGCTCCCAAGGCCGCGTCCGCACCTTGCATGCCTCCGCAGAGGGAAATGCCCCGGCCCTGGCCTCCTGGGATCCGAGTCACTGGGAACACGGCTCGAACGACTTTTCCTTTCCCGCCGACTCACCACATTCGAGCCACGCACTCTCCATGACGCGGCGTGGCGTGCTGCGCAACGAGGGCTTTGTCAAGGATTCGGTCGAGAACGTGTGGAAGTGCGACTCGGTGTCGCGTCGCACCACGACGCTGTACAAGAATATTGGGGGGAGACAAACGGTGGTGGCAAGGTATGCTACGCCGTCGGTGTTTTCCAAGACGGGAGGAACGATGGTTGTTGACTCGGGTGAGATTGATTTGATCGTCGCCATTCTGACGTGTGCGGGCATGGTGTTGAAGCTGCGCCAGGCCAGTAATATGTGATGGGAGGGGGCGGTGCTGGAGAATGTCGTTGGTTTTGGCGTCGGGGTGTACATGCACGACGGGATGGATTCAGGGGTACACAGCTGAGCCACGGCGTCTGCAATATTCTCTCCTTCTATTTCTTGTTCTTTCAAGTCGTACGCGGCGATGGCGTTGTGACGGTGCTTGTCAGCTTGGTCGCTAATATTGGTGCTGTTGGTGACCAGACCCTGAGCTGGGAATCAGGGGCAGCCTTTCCTAGTGGGGGCTTTGCCCCCGAGATGCCCAAAGCGAACCCCTGACAGCACACCGCCAGGGGCCGCTCCTCGCCCACCCCCATCATTCACGACACATAAATGAGAAGGCCTTGAACCTCATGATTTCCTCGCTGCTGTAAAAATTCAAACCAAGTTCATCAGTAAAAATGCACATGTACCATTCCATGGGGAAAAACTCACCTTTAGGCTATGCTCTGCTCATGCCTCCGTCTTGACCTCCTCCAGCGTCGACTCTCCCGCCGACAGGTCGCCGCTCGTCCACTGCCACTTCTCATGCATCCGCAGCCGCCCATCCGCTAGCTTCTCCGGCGTCGACTGACACCGCCCCGTCATCAGCTCGCCTTCCTTGTTGACATGCTCGTACCGCATGTCCAGGCTATCGTCTGCCTGCACCGTCGCAATGAGGTACCCCCGCACAATCGATCCGCCTGAGTACTCGGCCCAGACAATCTTGCCCTCCTGGTGGTAGTAGAACCGAGTGTCGGCGCCAACTTCGCCGTTGTCCGTGTTGGCGGCGGAGCCGAAGACGCGACCGTCGTAAAGACTCATGGTGCGGCGAGGGATGAATGGTTTGAATGAGAGGTGTCTTGGGCGGAGGGCGCGGGATGTCCTGGTGGAAAGGATGGAAGTGATGTTCATGACTATTTCGCTGTCTCGTCGTGGTGGTTGTAGCGGACTGACTCAGGGGGTTTATATGCCGGTTGAACCGCTGAAGACCGGTGGGCGGCGCCGATATCGCCTGGCTTAACCCGACGCAAGCCACCGCGGCGTGGGGCCGCGCGCCCTGGAAATTACACGACCAAGTCATCTTCAGCGTCCCGATATCTCGTGCCAAGAATAATGATACCAAAGGAGTCATACACTCAGACAGGAGCGAGTTCGGCGAACGCATCTGACATGCCTGATTAGGTGAGTGTAATTGTCCCTCTGATCTCTCTGCGCGCCACAAGTTCAAGTCGTGAATGGGCAGTCAAAGCGTCTTCCATGCCTCCAGCTACCAAGGCTCTCCCGAGCACGCCCTTGATGGCTTGATATCTTCCTGTAACCAGGACTCACTTGACCGGACATCCGCAGTCAGTCCGGGAATGGTGATTCGTCTTGTGGAATCGACCAGACGCATACAAGTCGTCGTCCGAATCAGACACCTCAAAATCAGGCGAGTACCACTCGGGATGCTCCCTCAGCATCTTCCTGCGGTGTCTTCGATCCACCTTGATCCAGTTGTCCGTGGTCAAATCGGGAACCTCGTCGTCTTTGGAAAATGGGCACACAATCCTCGTGCGGAAAGGCCTTGGGCTGTCGTTGTAGTAGAACATCCTCATCTTCGAATCCCACTCGCGCCACCAGCCACTCCCCCTCGACTGGGTCTGAATGAGAAGATCTTCCAGGAGTGGCACACCGGATGAGTGTAAGTGGTCCGTGGTATACCACCAGAAATTCTCGCTGTCGCTGCTGTCGATGCATAGGTGTCTGATGAGGGACAGCTCCACGGGGAAGTCTTCAAGGTATAGCTCCCTTAAACAGACAGTGTCGAGGTCAAAGTTGATCCAGATATACTGCGGATCCGGTCTCCCGGCGAAAATCTTGTGGTAATGTCGCTCGAGGTGAAATCGGGACTCGGCGCATGCGTGTAGGACGGCTGGCGGCGGTGCTGGAGGCGTCACCGATGCCCATTCTGGTTTGTAGTACTGGCTGTTGGAGAAGTCTCCCATGCGAACCCGACGAGGCTCCATGCTCATCTCCCAGATGCGCTGGCGGAGTTCCAGTGGGAGCAAACTGAAGAGGTGAAAAGTCTTCGCCATGGCGCAGCTGGCTTGGTCAAACAATTGAAACGGCGCGCGGTAGTAGAGTAGTGTCAATTGATCAGGAGGTGATAATCTAGAACGTTGACTTTGGGGGGTTTGGAGAGGTTTAAATTGATTTGGTCTGACATGTCAGACGAGGGGTCGGGGCGAGTTCACCCGCGCTCGCACTGAACGCCAATCGCAGGCACATCCGGCCCGACAGGGTACTGACACATGTGCTGATAGGTACGGCACCCTCCGGTGGCTGGGCCAACCACCACCGCGATACCTTCAGCCACTCCAAGTTGGCCTCCGCAAGCTTGGGTATTAAGGCGCAAATTTCAAAGTAAGGACAATAACACGAGGTCATGGATGACCGGAGCCGCCGAAGGGAGGAAAAAAGTAGGAGACCTACCTGCGGATTCCTTCTGAGAGACCTAACTGGAGTCGAGATTCTTGACGGTGGATACACGATGATAAATAGTGCCCAAGAGATGGCATGATTGCACTGTGGAGGCCCAGAAGACTCTCCAGTGAAAATCGCATCTCGTGGGCAACAGTACGTTAACACCCTCTTCGCCAGGTCCGCGGTGCCGGCCAAGGCTACCGATAATGCAGGCTTTGTCGCCTCCAAGAGCAAATATCAAGGAGGCCGAGTGCCGAATGAACTCTCCCATCCTCGTCCCACGATACAAACGCTTGAGGAAGGTATACTTTGGGAGGTGATGATCTCAACACTGTGGTCCACGACAGTAGGGGGAACTGCTCGATGATGACAATTGATGCATTGGTGCGGAAGGCACCCGGGAGCCTTGTTATCTCGAGCGCAACACGCCTGAAACAGGTGTTTGTACAATGGCAGGTAAACAACAGCTCTCCCTCGGTCTGTTGCAGTAGGTTTTGTTGCCATCCTCGGCTTTCAGGGGCTGGACGCGTCTCTGCCGGCCGCGTTTCCAACGATTCTATGGAACAAGAAGAAAACATGACTTGTTGTTTACTCCGTTGACTGGGTGTCATTCAACATCGCGTTTGCATAGATACCTACGTAGATGAGGGCGGGCTCCGATTGGGTAAGAGTGACAGTTGGAATAGATGTGGCTTGACATCCACACCAACCCCCCGGCAGCCTGACGGGGTGGAAGACAGGTACTGACAGAAGGAACATGGAATCAAGGTTTTGTCACTCTAGGGCGTGAATTATGGTCCGAGTGTTGTATTCGAAGCGTCTATCTCGCATAATAGCTTCCCGTCCTGCCATGGCCATCTGAGCTGGAATAAAAAGCCATGTTAGGTGAAAACGCGACTCTGTTCAGGATCTTGAAAGCTCTCAGCTCCCCAAACTGATACATGTGCATCCAGTCCTGTCAGGCTATCAGGCACCCGTTACACAGTCTCCTTTTTGTGCGAATACTGTTGCGCTCAAGTACTCGAACGATCATGTGTCGTATCGGACTGTGCCCCGATACTGATGAGATCTTCCACAAGAAGCTTCTCTTTTCCATCCTTGTTTCCGAACTTGTGTGTGGCTCGGTTAGGCAGGTTTTCGAGAGTAGACTTGGAGTAATCGATGTTGCTGTCAATGGGAGAAAGCAAGGGCTTGGCCCTGCTCCGTATGAGGGCCTTCCCGCTTTTGGCGAGATTCCTAAGCGCTATGTAAGTCTTGAAGCCACAGGAGAAGGGAGTACCAGACTGGGCTTACATTTTTGACTTGGTTCAAGAACAAGAAAACCAAAGTTGTCGATGTGGCCCCGAAGGATATGATTGTCACAGAGGGGACCAAGTGTTGATCGAAAGACCAAGAAATTCGGTTTCAATTTACAAGACTTGGGGTGTCTGGGTCATGAAAGCAGAGGGAGAAGGATGAACCAAACAAGAAACTGGGGGGAGAACCTTCTTATGTCTGCCCCGGGTTATAAATACCGTGGTCGCAGTAGCTCCCCCGGTCGTAAGACGGGATCAGTATGTACCTCCCTATCGAGAAGTATGCATAGAGAACCGTGCTTGATGAGCCACTGGACAATCAACGGCTTCCACTGAGAAAGTGCGTGCAGAGAAAGACTTCAAGTCACCCGGGGAACCGCTTGACCGGGACCTTGTTGGACAAGACTGGCAACCAATACGATGGAAGTCAATCACAAGTACCTTCTAATCAAAAGGACGGCAAAACTGCTGCTGTTGTAGTCTTTACATTATGGACAACTAGATTATCTTGACAAACATTGGACTCCCTGTGGCGTCCTCGTGGCTCAAAGTGCAGCTCTCACATTCACATCTGAGGGGCGGGGACATGCAAGCGGTGTCAGTGTCCGGGGTATCCTACTCGCGGACGGTAAACTCCTCGCGGCATGTAGTCTGCGCAGGGACATCATCGTCAACTCTAAGCCGAGACCTCCTGGCAGGATGGGATGCCAGGCTTGAGGTTGCGTCAACCAGGGTTTGGCCGCGATTAGCAATTGGTTATAGAGCTCTCGAGCGTGCATGACATTACCCATATAAGTTTCTGAAATGCATGCATGATTGGTTAGACAGTTCATGACGTTCCCCATATAAGTTCTTGAAATGTATGCATGATTGGTTAGACAGTTGATGACGTTCCCCATATAAGTTCTGAAAATTGCATGCATGATGCAGTGGCAATTGCAGCGGGAGGGTGTCAGGGCACCACGACTCAGGACTCTGTCCAGCTCTTAACCCTCATCTTTCCCGCAGGCGGCCAACCAACGCCGGGAGCTGGATTTATGGTTGCCTCACTTACCCGGCGGACGGTGAGCGCAGTGGTTCGCTTCACAGAGCCTGTTGTGACGTGAGGCAATGCCCATTTCAGACAAGGGAGACCAGATCCCAGCCCTCGGCAATGTCCCGTACATTCCGGGATGGAGTGATACACCCATGATCTCAGGCACCCCTCGTCAACTCAGCTGCAAAGAGGATGTTTGCCAGCTTGGTGCCGCGTGCGTGTCGTCAAGCTGTCTCGCGTGGTGCGGAGGTTCTTGACGGGACGCGGTCACCGTGGGTAACGGTGAGCCGTATGGTCGGCATGAGGAGCTTCAGGGTAGCGTCGTGGCCTATAGGGTTCGTGCCAAACTTAATCTGGTGTAGGATCTTGATCCAGACTGCCGAGATGGCAGTATCACCTGGACCTATGACGAGGATGTTGAGAAGCTCGGATTCAAAGTCGGGTTTGACGATAGGCGCCGCCGACTTGAGATCGTTAAAATCAGCCTTAAGAAAACGACACTGGGTGACGGGCGGGACCTAGTCGCGTGGCCGTATGGGAGCTCCGATGCTTCGACGACGTGGCAGACGATTCAGTGCAGAATGTTGACCCTCGCACTGCTTGGGATGATGTTGGAACTCTTGACGCCGCTTGCCTGATTTGAGTAGAGGCAGGCTCGCGCAGCCAACGTTATTGCTGCCGCAGCCTGCGGAAATACGGGTCAAGAAAATAGGTCGACCGCTACAGTCAATCGGCTGTTACAATCAATCAACCGCTACAGTCAATCGATCGCAACAGTCAACAGGCAAGTCACTAGGTCAAAGTTGCTCACTAATATCGGAAACACCTAAGTAGATCTATATTTTCGCAGGCTGCGGTAAACAATGTTGTGGGCTGCGTGAGCCCGCCTCCATGAGCATCGCATGTCACAAGCAAGGCCCATCATCAGCATGCGATACTCGATCCTTGCCGACCACCGTGATGTCATAGCAGCTTGCTTAATGAGGCTAGGACACTATCTCGGGCTAGTGGACATGTAACCCAAATCTGATAGCCTAAAAACACCCATCTTCACAATTGTCCCTCTTCCCACCTCGGTGACATCGTCCACCGCCTGACTTGGCACGATACAACACCTCCGCCTAAAGACGCCCACCAAACACCACGAGCAATGCCCGATCAACGGTCGCCGTTTGGCGCGCGACAGCTGCCGCCGGTGCTGAAGCCCCTTGAGCGGCCCCTCGGAGACATCTGGCGCGTCATGCGCGCGGCGTCATACCCGTTGCGCGGCATCTGGTACTTCCTGCGCAACCGCGAGTTTTACCCGTTGTTCCTCAGCCGCCTCCTCCCTCTTTCGATCATCTCGGTGCTCGTCTACCTCATCCTCTTCACCTTTGCCTTCCTGCCACAGCTCGCGCTTCTGGCCATCTTCCAGGGGCGCAGCGCATGGGTCAATGCGACAATCCTCGTCCTCGGCGAGGGTCTCGTCGTCATCCAGGGCCTGTTCGAGGGCTTCTTCGTCGACGAGACAAGGGTGGATGTTTTCGATGTAAGTCTCTCGATCGCTTTCAAATGTGGTGCCTTGCGCTGACCAAACGACCTCGCAGGCCACACTAATCAAATGCGGCCGCACCGATCTTGTCGCCCCCCATCGCATTCTTTTCAGTGACGCTCCGACCGCCGTCAAGATGCTAGGCAAGCCCACAAGCTCCGCCATTTATACGCCCTGGAGTCTCGTTCAGATTGTCGAACTTGTCGTATGCCTCCCGCTCAACTTCATCCCGGTGTTTGGCGGCCCGGCGTTCGTCATGATCACTGGCACACGGCTCGGCAAGCTCGCCCATTATCGCTGGTTCCAGCTTCGTGGGCTCGATAGGAAAGAGGCCAAGAGGGAGATCAAGCGGAGAACATGGGAATACGTGTGGTTCGGGACCATTGCCATGGTCCTCGAGCTGATTCCCATCTTCTCCTTCTTCTTCCTCTTGACAACCACAGCTGGGTCGGCGCTGTGGGCTGCCAGGTTGGAGGAACTGGACAGGCCACAGCTGGAGGAGGGTGACGATGTTGAGGATGCAGAGGAGGAACAGTCTGGTGCGCCGCCTCCCTACGAGGATGACCCTGTGTGAGGGTCTGCTGGTAGAGACATAATTGAAGAATATGGGTCGCAGCTGGCCCCCATCGCATCCATTGCCTACGCTCTTGGTTGCAGACGTGAACACCATCGCGGGGTAAATTCTGCCTGAGTCATGGGCACCTAGGCGACTGTGTGGCTCAGAAGTCGATAATTAGCTCGACCACACTGGACATAGTGTAAAACGACCTCAATGTTCAGTGTATGGTGCCCAGGTATCACCCATCATCCGCTTGTAGTCGTCAAAGCCGGCAACGCCCCGGAACCTGTATTCCTCTGGCTGCCAGAAATGGTCTATTACAAATACAGCATGCTCGTGTCTGCCCGCTCGTGTGCCGCCTACACAATGGTCTCCAGCTCGCGGGCGTAGCCCAGGGTGTTCTCTATGATCATCTTGCTGACCTCCTTCTGCTGGCCATCCTCGTCGGCAGCCTCGGCAGAGTCGGGGAAGTAGATGTGGCCGTCGCGGATGGTCCAGCCGCGGTGCTGGGCGAACTCGATGACGGCGCCTTCCGACTCGAGGAAGAGCAGCGACTTGGTGCTGCTAATGGGCAGGCTAGGGTAGGCGCGCTCGGAGCTCGAGGCAATCTCGGAGCGGATCTGGGATGTGAGGATCTAAATTCATGTTAGCTCGTGGCATCAAGGGAGGGATTTGCGCAGCCAAAACACACCTCTGAGAAGACACCGTACTCCTCGCTCGGCACCTCCCTGCTCTTCATCGCTTTCCAAACACGGTCGTAGCTTCCCTCCATCAGCCACCTCTCGAGCTTGATGGGGTAGCCGAGATATCTGTCATCCTCCACGGCGCTGCCCTCGCCGCCGCCCTCACGGATGGCCAGACTCTCAAGCTCAGAGTGGAACTCGGAGTAGCGGCCCTGGGTCAGGAGCAGGAGCAGGTAGAGGCCAGTGACCTTGTTGCGCTCGGGGAGGTTGGGAGGGAGAGAGCTGGCGGGAAGCTCGTAGAATGGCTGGAGCTGCTGGACGTAGCGGGTGAAGGGATCGGTCTTGCGGTTGCGGATGGAGGCGAGGGCGCCCTGCTCGTAGGTCTCGCGGGCGAGGGCGAGGTGGTTCTGCGGCGTGGAGCCGGTGGGCGTCAAAGCCTTGAGCTGGAGAAGGGCGAGCTTGGCCTTGGAGAGGAGCGCGGCCGACTCGGCGTATGGCAGCGAGGGACCTTGGGATTTGAGGGTCTGGAGGAGCTGCTGGAGAGTGCGTTCGGCCATGGTGGCGGCTGGTCGGGGCGTCGGGCTGAGAGCGTGTGCGTAGTTGATGGGATGCTAAAAGACGCGGTCGCTATTGGGAGTTGATTTGTGGGGGATTTGGCGGGTTGCGACGGTCGAAGGGCGACGGTGGGATGCTTGTTTGGAGGTTGTTTGGGATGTTCTATCGTGGAGGTCAATGGCCGGCCCAGGCTGAGAGAGGCTGACGAAAGGGCGAGAGCCCACGCCCCGGGGTGGATGCGGGGAGCTTTAGTGGGTATTGTGCAATCATCACGTGGCGATAAGGCATCTGGATATCAATGGAAGCATCGGGGCATCAGCTGGCGGGAATTCGACAAGGTGCCTCGTCTGGTTCCTCCTCGCATGGAGCTTCGAGGGTGAAAACCAGAAACCAATGGAATGTATCTCTTGATCATACTCACGCCGCTCGAAGGCCCCCCCGCGCAGATGCTTCTATCAAGATGGCGCGTGGCTACAATAGAATTGTTTGCGCGAGGCAGGGAGGCCAGCCCTCACCTTGCGCCCTTGCGTCTGTTCTGCTTTTCAACCAGTACCGGCCGAGTGCCCTCGACACCCGAGCTGGCAGTTGAAAGGCCGACATGGAAACGCCACATCCCTGGGCCGAGATGAAAGGCAGACATGCGCGGGGTCAGGCCCCGTTGGGCAGGTCTGACGCTTTGGAATTTGGACTTGGGACCAGGGGCGGGAAAGCTTGTTCCAACAATAGAACAAGGAGAGATTGCAAAGCTGCATGTTGCGCGGCTCAGCCTCCAAAGTCCCGATTTCCAGGTGTGGGTGGGAAGCGCGCGGTGCACTGCATTGCGCGCCGATGGAGCCGTCACGCGGCAATCTTGGTCCGCTGCAGAGGGGCAGAAAGGAAACCCTCTGACCCCGTCGCGTGTTAGCGCGCAGCCACAAGGCATTCCCGACTGTCGTCTCGGCCGGGGTGACTGACAGCTGCAGCTGGGATGAACTGGTGCAGGTCGCGAGCTGGACATGTTCGAGGCAGAATGATCAGCGCGACTTGACCGAGAGTGGCAGTCGTTGTCGAGGTGATGCGATGGCTAGGTTGACCCAAGCCCGAGGCCGATGAAGCTGAAGTTGAGATGGAGGCGGAACAGACGAGTACAAGTACCTGGATTCAAGGCTGTGGCGGGCGGATGTGATGGTTTAGTCGGCCGGTGCTGTTGAGCTGTTGCTGTAGCTTCCCTTGCTTCATCGCGGGGCAGTTGCACGAAACCGGCGTCAACCTTCCATTGCTCCTTCCTTCCAATAATTCAACTGCCCGCTCCAGCCCTTCCGCGCGTCGCCGCACAGGAATTTTTCCTCCTCCACATTTTCTCCCAGACGGGAGCATTTTTCTCTCTCTCTCGCAGCCTCATCAGGCTTCTTTGCCCGACAGCCACCTTCTTGGTGGTGGCATTAGGTCGCGACACACCTTCTCCTCTGGACAGAAGGTGTCTATGCAGAAGCTTCCTGTCGCCAGCATCGCTCCCTCAACCGACGCACCCACACTCACACCTCCAACATCACCCATCCCCAGACGTGCATCTCAGCTTCGGCCGGCTCCTTGTTTTACAGGGCACTTCAGCACCTGTCGATCCGATGGCGGCTTACGGTAGCGCATACCTTGCCCCGCGTGGTGCGGGTGATCTGCCGCCGACAGCCCCCAACCCCGGTCACCACCACGACTCCCGACAGAATGGGCACTCTCTGCATCCTGGTTCTGCCTGTAAGTCTCCCAGCCCCAACAGTTCCTGACCCGAGATGTGTGAGCGATGCTTGGTACCGGCCGGCCTGGAGTCGAGCATCAGGAGCGTGGGAAAACGGAAACACAAACAATCATCGGACCCCGGCGCCAAGGAAGCATTCGTGGACCACACCAAGCCTTGGAATATTATACCGCAGCGGGCCGAATTCCTTCAACCTCCACGTCGCGATGCCCGAAGAGAGCTATTCTGGTCTCCCTCCCTGTCTTCAGTCAGCGCTGCCGCCGCCGCCACCCCGGGTCACCTTGCCTTCCAGAAGGCCACCAGCCGATGCAGCCTTTCGGATGCTTCACCTCGTTCTCGCGGTGCAATAACACGCATCCCCTGCTTGCCATTACGATCTTCAGGTACAAGCTCCACCGCCACCGTCAATAATACAACGCCGGCGAGATTGCGTCCCCTGACCAAGACGTCCGAAAATATGGGCACCCCATCGCGACTCGCGACGCAGGCTCGGATCCGGGAGGGAGGCTTCGTCAGACCTGCCAGGCGCAGCACGCTTTCGCCATGCTGATGGGCGGGGTTTATGGGCCGCGCCCCCCTCCACGATGACCCCTATCCCATCGCCCTGTCCAGCTCCTTGTCCCTCCTCTCTGACATTGCCGGGGTCCTGTTGTTTCGTGCGGGAGACCGACGAGGCGCCTGTTGCGTCACCCAAACCCGAGCCCGACTAGAAAAGCACCCCGTTCGCCTGGACAGCCATCCCCGGTTCCCCGTTCCCACTCTCGGTCCCGGATACGTCGCTCCATCGCCTTTTTGCGCTGTTCTTCTGTCGATTCGATCAACCGGACCGACTGGGGACTCGCTGGACTCCACGCTGCCCTGGCTGCCCTGGCTCTTCTGCTCTCCTCTGCCCTGTTCCCCTGCCTGCGGGTGCGACCGGCCGGTCACTGAGGGGCATCCTTCCGCCCAATCCGGACACGCCCATGCTCGCTGTTGCTGCCCATCGCATCCATCCGTCGTCACAGCAAACGTCTGGCTGCCACCCCCGCTAACCTCCTTCTCTTCTCTTAAATGCAGTCAGCCATCCTCAGCCTCACCAACCCATCCCGTCCCAGGCATCAGACATGCCGCAATTCACCGCGACCTTCGTTCCCGGCGGTATCGATGACTATTACATGCCCGAGGTCATTGCGCCCTCTCCCCAGCGGTAAGTCGTACCCCACCTCTGCCCGCTGCCCGTCACAAAACTCGGCCTCTGCCCTCACCCCCTCCTCCTCCGGGGCGGCTGCCAGGGAAAATCCACCGAGCCCAGTGTTTTGGCACCGATCGTCGTTCATTCAGGCCGTGCTGGTCGGAGGTCCTTCGCCCGACCAACTCGACTCGACACAGTTCTTTGCCATACATGCCCGTCGACTACCGTCCCGAGCTGACCTTTGTTCTCGTCCCATAGCGTGACGCCTCAGGTCCCTCAGAACATGCAAGGCGACGTCGAGCGCATGGAACTCGAAGCCGACCTGCCCAAATCACAGTCCACCACCAACACCAACGCTCCCGCCGCCTACACCGGCTTCCCCCAGCGCCAATCTTCACTCGCCGGAGCTCCGAAAGACGCCCCCAGGGGAGGAGACAGCGCAGATAACTTCTCGCCGTACCAGGCCAAGCCGACGACAATGTCTCGCTCTAGCGACGCCCCCTCCTTCTCGCCCTTCCCCAAGGTCAAGGGCGAAAACATCCCCCCGAGCGACGAGGAAAAGGAGGAGATTCTATGGAACGCCCGAGACCACGTCCTCCACTCCAACAATGTGTCCATGCAGCTCTCCTGGGCTCGCGATACCCTCGCCTGGGTAGAGACCGTTCAGGAGGCTGCCGTACGCGAGCTCAATGGCCAGGCCAGGCCCCCGACGCCAAAGGTCGAGCACTCGCTCAAGAAGGACGCCGTTAGCATCGTCACCTACCTCTCCGAGCAGGACCATCCCGAAGCCCTGTTCATGAGGTCAAAGTGGCTCGAGTTTGGCAAGTTCGAGCTTCGTCAGGATCGCAAGGAGGCATTCAGCGGATACAAGCGTGCCGCCGCCCTCGGCTATCCGCGCGCCGAATACCGCATGGGCATGCTGTTCGAAGCTTCCAACGACTACGGTGCCGCCATCGAGCACTACTACAGCGGACTGCGACAGAAGGATTCGGCCGCGTCCTACCGCCTAGGCATGATGTCACTTCTTGGTCAGCACGGCCAGATCAAGGACTACCAGCGGGGTCTCAAGTTGATCCAGGACGCCGCCGACTCGGCCGATGAAGATGCGCCCCAAGGCGCCTACGTCTATGGCATGCTGCTGGCACGGGAATTGCCCGAGATTAGTATTCCCGAGGCAATCCTGCCGCCAGACCTTGCCCTCTCCAAGATGTATCTCGAAAAGGCAGCATATCTTGGATTTGCCAAGGCGCAACTGAAGATGGGCCAGGCTTATGAGCTGTGCCAGCTGAGCTGCGACTTCAACCCCGCCTACTCCATCCACTACTACGGACTTGCCGCCAAGCAGGGACAGCCCGAGGCTGCTTTGGGCGTGAGCCGGTGGTTCCTCTTTGGCTACGAGGGTATTTTCAACAAGAACGAGCAGCTGGCTTTCAAGTATGCAAAGGAGGCTGCGGATGCCAAGCTTGCAACGGGCGAGTTTGCTATGGGCTACTACCACGAAATCGGCATCCACGTTCCCAAGGACCTGCGCCAGGCCAAGGTTTGGTACGAGCTGGCCGCCGACCACGGCAACAAAGACGCTCTTGGCCGCCTCGACTCGCTAAAGAACTCCAATTCGCTGACCAAGGCCGACCACGAAACGACCACGCTTACCCGAATCAAGTCGACACACGGCTCCCAGCGTGGCAAGCGACCAGACAGGTTCAAGCAGCCAGCCCAGGCTATGCCCACCCTGGACGAGGGTGCTGCCGGCGCAGGTTCCTCTCCTGGCCCGTCGCCGCAGCCTTCGCCTGGTGTGCGTCCCACTGTCGTGCAAGATGGCCTCGACTACCCGGACCCATCCCGGGCCTCGATTCACACGTCCAGGCCTGCCTTCAGCGTGAATCTGGACACTGCCAACCTGGCCGTGCGCCCCAAGTCTGCCGCGCCATACCCCGTTGACGACCGGCCTGCGCCGCTCAACTACCGCCCGCAGTCCACAGCTCCCTATCCCGAGGATGACGTTGGAAGGCTAGCGGTGCGGAACTCGCTTGGTCCGCAGCCAGGTCCGCAAGCTGATCGTCCTGGAAGCGCATTTGGTATCCGGCCCACGAGCCAGGGTGATTATGGCGGTGGCAGAGCACCATACGGCGGTGGCTTGACGGGCTCGCAGTCTATGGGCAACCTCGTGCCTGCCAATACCGATCCTCGCGGCCGGCCTCCAATGGCTGGAGGCGGCGGGTACAGGCAGCCGAGCCCCGGCATCGGCGGCCCAGGTCGGATGGACGCTGGAAGGCCTGCAACCACGCAGCCGTACCCCTCGGGCCCGGGCCCCTCAAACCCGGCGGTCAACAAGCTCTCCAAGCCTGGACCCAACCCCTACGGACGGCCGCAATCCAGTGGCCCTGGCCCTTCTCCCGGGCCCGGTCAAGGACCTAGCCCGGGTCAAGGCTACGGCGGTCAGGCCCCCGCGCAACCTGGACGCGACTACGGCCCGCGGACATCTTCACGGCCAACGCCCACCCCGGCGGGCCAGCCGAACAGGTACGACTCTCCAGCCAGCTCGACCGGCTCTCGCGTGTCAAGTCTCCAGAACAGACCTCCCACCGGTGCCAGTCCTTCGGCCACCCCTCGACCTTCCAACTTTGAGCAGGCTGGTCGTGTGGGCAGCGCGCCCCCTGCGCCGCAACCTGGCCCTCCCAAGCCCCAGGGACCGCCCAAGCCGACCAAAGCGCCGTCTGGACAGGGACCAGCGACATTTGAGGAAATGGGCATTCCCCAGGGCAAAGGAGACGACCAATGCGTAAGTCTCAGTTCGGTGAAAGCTGCGCAAAGGACCACGAATACTGACATCTTCCACAGAGTCTCATGTAATGCGAATGATACCAACGCAGTTAGCGAGCCTCCGAGCCGGATAGGACCATACCCGCGTGCCCTGGGCCGCACGTACATACAGCAAGGGAAAGGAAGACACAGCCGTGGGCTGATCATAGAGGCAGGCAGGGTGCCGGACCTGGCGGTGGCATGTCGAATGGTGTGTGCGATTTGTTCCCTTGACGGTCTACCAGCGAGACCCGTCTTGATGATTGGGGAATTCTATACTCGATGAGAAACAAGATCCATGTTTGAGCACTCTTGGTTGCACGGCGAGCATGTTGATGGCGGGCAGGCTGCCAAGCTGGAATCGACCCAAAGCCGAGTGGTCATGCAGGTAGTTCAGACTGCACATAGGACTGGATGTTGATTGAGGCAGGCTGCCTTGACATGGCCCCCAGGGCTGACTAGACGCTGTGTACCAGCACCATCGGGCATCCGACCGGCACATAAAGGGTATCGAGGGCGAGCCGCGTCTCCGAATTCTCCTTCCAAGGCTTCCTCCCGCCTGCCATCATCCTCCAACCGACCACCACTCACAATGTCGAGCCAAACGGGTCATTTAGACTCCAACTTTGACGGGGTCAACTGCAAGCACCGGTACCTCTACAACTACACCGACGAGGAAGGCTACAAAGGCATCCTCTCCAGCCTCTCGATCAGGCCCTCGACCCTCAGCGGCGTGAAGACCACTCACTATGGGCGCGGCGTCTACCTCACGCCCATCAGGCCCGTCGAAATCCCCATCATCGGCGCGCCCGAGTTCCTGAAGCTCGTCTTCGGCGACGTGACAACCTACTCGGTATCCCGAACAACGCACTTCTTCTCTCTTCGAGTCGACCCGGATTGGTACGCCATGGCGGCGTCGGACCCCAAGTACGGCTGATGGGTCAAGGATAGATGGATCGTTCCCGGCGAGGAGCCGATGGATATCTCAAAGGCGCTGGATGAGCATGGCAAGACGGTCATTGGGGAGAATGTGGATGCCATGGAGAATAGGGCGACGGCGGCGAGGGATTATGCGTTTTCGCTGACGCATCCGTTTGAGGAGGCGCCGCAGGCGAGAATGATTTGGACGCCGTCCCCCATGGTGTTTATTGGGGGGAGGACTGTGAAGAGGCCGGAAGGGTGGTATGAGGATGCGCCGGACTGGTGGGTGCCGCCGGGGCAGAGGGAGTGGTGATGAAGGGGGNGGGGGGGGGGTTCAATGGGAGGTGCTCACCAGCTCAGATGCCAGTTTCAGAAATGAGATTGAGGTTCTTGATGTAATGATGCCTCTTGATGTGAGGCGGGAAGGAAGGTCAGCGACATCAATTGACATGCTCTGTTGATTGACCAGCTTCGTCTCCCTTGATAAACGTACGTTTCTCAGGTGATCTTTAAAGCGGCGATGGCCGTCAGGGATGCTTCAGGTCAGCGCTAATGGCTGGCATCCCTCACCGTCAGCGTCAGCACGACACCAGGAAATCTCTTCCACTCGGAAGTCTCCCAGAGTAATACAGAACCAGAAGAAACTTTGGCGTAGAAACTCGACATGGCCACCACCCTCACGGATAAGCTGGGCATTCCAGTCTCAGCGACGCTTCCCCTGACGCTAGGGCTCATCGTCATTGGCGCCGTCATCAACAACGTCGTCAAACAGCTCTGGTTCCCCGACCCTGCCCGGCCACCCGTCGTCTTTCACATCTTCCCCTTCGTCGGCAGCACCGTCGAGTACGGCATCGACCCGTACAAGTTCTTCGCCAAGCAGCGCGCCAAACATGGCGACTGCTTTACTTTTGTCATGCTGGGCAAGCCGACGACGGTATACCTCGGCGCCAAGGGAAACAACTTCATCCTTAATGGGAAGCACGCCGACCTCAACGCCGAGCAGGTCTACGGAAAGCTTACGACTCCTGTTTTTGGCAAGGGCGTCATTTATGACTGTCCCAACGAGCGGCTGATGGACCAGAAGCGTCTCATCAAGGAGGGATTTACCACCGAGGCGTTGAGGTCGTACATCCCCTCGTTCGTCAAGGAGGTGGAGGATTACATCAACACATCACCACGTTTCAAGGGCCAGTCTGGCGAGTGCAACATCACAGATGTTCTCTCCGAGGTGACCATCTACACCGCCGCCGGCTCGCTCCAGGGGAGAGAGGTGAGGTCAAAGTTTGACACGACCTTTGCCGCTCTTTACCGCCATCTGGACGACGGCTTCCAGCCCATCAACTTTGTCATGCCCTGGCTCCCGCTCCCGCAGAATCGACGTCGCGATCGCGCCCAGCAGGTTATGGAGAGGTTGTATGGCGACATTATCCAGCGCAGGCGGGTCGAGGGCAACCTGAGCGGCGAGACGGATATGCTCTGGGCTCTCATGGACGCGCACTACAAAGATGGCACGGTTGTTCCTGATGAACACATCTCACGCCTCATGATCGCCCTGCTCATGGGCGGCCAACACAACACGGCGGCCAGCGGGGCCTGGATCATGCTGCACATTGCCCACCAGCCCGAGCTCGTCGCCGCGCTTTATGAAGAGCAGGTGCGTGTCCTTGATGGCGAACCTTTGACCCTCGAGAACATGCAGCGCCTCGACCTCAATGCTCGCGTCATCAAGGAGACGCTGCGTCTACACAGTCCCATCCACTCGATCCTGCGACAGGTCACGACTCCCATGCCCGTCCCCGGAACAGCGTGGGTGATCCCGCCGACACACACTCTTCTGGCGTCGCCGAGTTTCCTGGCCCGGACAGAAGAGACGTTCGAGCGGCCGCTCGAATTCGACCCCGAGCGGTGGACGGTCCCGCAGCCTGGCGATGGGGAGCAGCAGCAAGCCCCGGCAGGCGCTGAGCTGATCTCCAAGGCTGTCAGTAGCCCGTATCTGCCCTTTGGCGCGAGGCGGCACCGCTGTCTGGGCGAACACTATGCCTACGCCCAGCTTGGGGCCATTGTCGCGACGATGGTGAGGATGCTGGAGATTGAGCAGGTCGATCCCAAGGCGCCGGTGCCGCCGACGGATTATTCGGTAAGTTTTGAGTCCTGTTGGAGTTTGATGAGGTGCTGACGACTGTAGTCCATGTTCTCAAGGCCTGTGACGCCTGCGATCATTCAATGGCGACGGAGGGGATGAGAGGGAAGACATTCTCAACGCCTACCTTACCTTAGCATCCTGTGCCTGTCTACCTAGGTAGTTTGATGGAACACGCCTTGAAAAGCCGTTCCTGAATTGCAAGCTATATATTACTCTCAGATCTAGGGAAACCCAGTTGATGCGGGAGGCTTTGGGAGATTTGACTCACTTCCTTCGGACTGCACCTAGTCCTGGGCGTTTGTTTCTTGCCAGCCATCGCGCCGGGTGCCTGACGGCGGCTGTCCGCTGGACGCCAGGGCCTGGTGCAACTTGAAAGTGATACCTTAGGTACCCCGCCCTCCAGCGCCCCATCAAAGTTGACACCTTTCGGAGCGTGTTTGCCATGTCTCATTCACTTGGCACAAGCGCAGGTTAGATGCCTTGCGCAGTGAATACGTACCTACCTACCTACTGAGAGCCGCTGTGGCCCAACTTGGAACAGAGCAATCATCAAACCTACAGGTAGGTACCGTGACAGGCACCTGACCGTACCCACTATCTAAGGCCTGGCACTTTCTACCGGCGCCCAAACAAACCTTGGAAGGCATAACGCGCCACTCAAGTAGACTTTTCCGCCTAAGTCCACTGTCCACCACGCACTCCCGTCGGCAGCAGGTAGCAAACGGCCACCCAACATCAACAACGCGACTTTCCCATTCTCCTATTCTATTTCTTCTTCTTCTTCTTCTTCTTCTTCATCATCCCCAAACGAACTTCGCTCTTTGTTGTCGCAAATCCATCCGACAACCCCCCTGTACTGTCTTCTCTGCTTTCGATCAACATCACAATGTCAGACGACGGGGCAGTCTCGGCGGACCACTACGGAGGTATCATCACAGACCCCAACAGAGAGCCGATCCCCAGGGACCCGGTCAGCGTCGAACACGGTGACTTCTTGTACGCGAAGGGCAAGAAACTTTCCATCTTGGCTCATCGACCACCGCAACCATTCGGCAGCGAGCGCTACATTCCTCCCTTTGACAAGGCCGGACAACACGCGACCCAGGACGAACTCAACTCTCGTTCTCCCAACGACCACGTCTTCACCATGTTCCCCCGTGAGAGACAGGAGAACAGCATGGCACCCGGAAGTGCTAGTGCTTACCTCGACACCAAAGGCACTCCGACAGCCAGCCTCGTGGTAACCGACATTCTCCAGGCCGCGGATGGGTGTGGCGCGCAGGTAGTCCTCTGCGACGTCGACAGGTCTGAAAGCCTCACAACATACTGGAACAACATGGGCTACAAGGACCACCCGAAGCAGGTCGTCGCAAAAATCTACGACCCTCTCTTCTTTCCCAAGGACAGCCCCATGGCAACATGGATTCGCATTGACACTGTCAGCAACGCGGATGCCCAGTACGCCAAAGAGGCTGCTGCGTACATGGAGTTCCACGACCACATGAGTGACCCGATGGTACGCGACTTCGTACCGCGTTACTACGGTGCATGGAGGACCTTCATCGTCAATGAGGGCTGGGGAAGCTCTACGACCCGTCCAGCCCCCGACAACATGATCCAACGCGTCAGACCTGTTCGCATGGTCTTGATGGAGTACATCGAGGCCAATCGTCTTCACAAGGTCACCCGTCAGCGATATGACGAATTTCGCGGCAGCTTCCTCGACATGTCGAACCTCATCCTTGAGGGTCATGACCACTCTCTCGAGCTGTACTCGCGCATCCTTCGCGGACTCGTGTCTCTCAAGTTTCACGGAATTCTCCAGCAAGGCTTCAGCACCCGCAACTTCCTCATTGCCGAACCCGACGATGAATACACAAGCCCTCCCGAGCTCCAACTGCTCGGCAAGTTTCGAGTCGTCATGATCAGTCACTGCAGGAGCACCGTCAAGAGGTACACTCTCGAGGGCCGCAACCTGGTGAAGCCCCTCGGTCGAATGCCACATCCCGTCAGTGACGAGTTTGACCCCTGCAGGATGAGTTGTCTCGCAGGCATGTTCCCCTTGGAATGGATGGATGACATCGAGCCCTACTACGACTGGGCCCTCAACACGTTCCGAAGTGAGGATTACACATACATGGATGCCGTCAAGAAGCGTTTGGATGAAATTGCTGGCAAGCAGACCGAGGCCACCAAGCCCGACGACTCCCACAACAAGCCCCAGGACTCCGGCCCCGAGTACATGAGCACATCTTCGGACACCGACACCGTTGCCGAGCTCACCACCAGCGTGGACACTCTCGGCACACTCGCTACCAGTATCGACTCTCTTAGGACCGTGCATTTTGGGATCGACCCCGATGGATACTGGAAGACAGGGTGAACCGACCGCGAGGGAGGCTGGAAGGAAGGCTGAGGAGGCCGGTATCACCCCTGTGATAGAGCAAGGCGGTGAGGGTGAGGAGGGTGAGGATGCGCGCCACGACGCGGACGATGAAGAGAGTCCGGAGCACAGCCCCGAACAGAGCCCAGAGCAGACTCCAGGACAGAGTCCTGAGGGCAAGACTGGAAAGACCGGAGAGGCTGACAAGACTGTGGAGACGGTCAAGACTGACGGCAAGGATACGGAGGATGACCAAAAGTGAATGGAAAAGCGGCACGGAGTTGTTGTTGATAGATGCTGGAGAGTAGTACGCCTCAGCCCAGGTTCAACATCTTCATGCAGCGCGACACTAGAGACGGTAGCATCCGAAAGTATTACATGTACCGACCATCATCACCCTGATCTACCAGCCGCACAGTGACTCAAACCCTATCCAGCTTAACATCAATCGCACTCTCAAAAGCACCAGGGGTATAATCGCCCGTCACAACCCTCCATCCTCCCCCTTCCCTGAACCTCAGTCAAACTGCCTCATCATGTTCAAAACGCCAAACAAGACACCAAGACCACAGGCAAAGACAAGAAGCGCAATCAGCCGTTGCTTGCGCTTCCTCTTCCTCTTCCGCTCGATTTCTTCCGGCGACAGAGGCCCGTACAGCGCTCCAGAGACAGCCGTTACCCCAGTGCCGACGCGGAAGCCAGGCAGCGCCTGCGTCTTTTGGTACACTGGTGGCGGGCGGTTGAGCGGCGATTCTTCGTAGTAGCCCGGCGGTGCAGCTTCGACGGCTTCAGGGTGATGCCGCGGGCCGGATGGTGGTGGCTGGAATGACGCCTGTGGTTGTAGTGGTATGGGTGCTTGGCTTGCATCCTGCCCCCGCTCGAGATCGCCCCGAGTGGGCGTCGGCCTGTGACCCAGAATCATTGCATTTGGGGGCGCTGCAAGTGTCAACGCAGAGGAGGCAGAGGAGCGGACTGGTCTTTGTGTGTTGTCTTGAGTGAGATTGAGAATTGTGCTGTGGTATGTCGGGAAAGCTGAACCTCCCCCCCCTCACGCGACACGACATGGGGTGACGCAACCTTTAACAGGTCGCCGCCCATTCATATGCCCCCCAGCCTCTTGGCCAAAAGAACGGTGCGGTGGCGGCGGGAGAAGCATCTTGTGCAGCGTCACCGGGCGAATGAGTCCAGGCCGCCTGACTCTCTTGGCCAATTGCTGCGGGTTGCTGCGCCTCACACACCCTTGGCCTGCGAAAGTACAGGTTGTCGTACTCGGGTGGTTCGGATCTTCGCAAACATTTTTCGCCTGTTGCCTTGCTTGTAACTTTGATGCTTGACTGACGTCGATGACTGACCCTCCCTCAGGCACTAGATTATTGACTGCACCGGTCGATTAACTGAAGCGGTGGATTAACCACGACGGTTCATCGATGACTACACCCTTCACAGTTATTGATCTGTTTAACTCATCCTTTCGCAGGCTACAGTAAGCATCATCGTGAGCTGCGCGAGTCAGCCTCCAAGCAGAGCTCACCGAAATGCTACTGACAACACATGATCATTTCTACTCTCCAGTCCAACACATCCTCTTTCAGCCCTCACAGACCCATTCTGCCCATGTCCCTACCGAGTTCCTCCATCTCTCCCGCTCGCCTCACGCCCTCCGCAGGCATGTGATGCTGGCCACCAACGACTCCGCCGCATTCCGGGCATCGCGTCCTCTCCATCGGCATCCCGCACTCACCGACAGTAAACGGATGGCCCTGCTCGCAGGTGTACCAGTGTCCAGTGCCCGAAAACTCCTGAGACATCGCCTTGTACACGGCCAACCTCTCCGCCCCCGTCACCGGCGCGTAGAATGTATCCCGGAAGCTTTTCTCGAGCTTGTCGACCTGCGGCTGCAGGTCCTGGGTAGAAGGCTTGCGCTGGAGAATGTCTTGGGCGAGCTGGATTTGTGCCTCTCTGAGGTCGCGGGGACTCTGTCCCGGGACGAGTTTGCCAACCATGGTCTGCTTGTAGATGAAGGCGATGCAGTAAAGTCGGGCGAACAGAATATACGCCTCTGCTTTCACTCGACACAGCCGCCTCTCCTCCGAGACCTCCATGACTTGCTTGAAGTCCTGGATGTAGTCGTCCATGTTGAAGTTCCCGTCCTTGGACTTCTCATGACGGGCAAAGTAGTGCTCAAGGGCGACAATCTCGCATCGGAGACGCATCGCGACAGCCTTGAGATAGACACCCATCTGAACTTCGACCTCCCCCCCCCCAAAGCCACCAAACCGCGCGCGGGTGGAAACCCGCTGGTAAGGCTGCTCGTCCTTTCTGACCGTGCGAACGTGGACGGTCAAGTCATTGCGCACCGAAAGCATCTGGTTTCCGCCGGGCAGTGAGGCGCAGATGGCTTTGAAGCGACCAAGCCTCGAACGCGTCATATCGACTAGCTCGCTTGTCTTGGGCTCAACCCCGGCCCGTCGCTGGCCCGTTGCAGCTTGTGAATCCATTGCTTGCTCTGCGCCTGCAAGGGCCAAAGTCGAATAGTTCAGCTTCAACGTTGACCAAGTGATGAACTTCTTCGTCGCCTCGTCGAGCATCCCCCTCCGAACAAGGCGGCCGTAGCGGGCGACATTGCGTAGGGGGCCGCGGCACTGCGGGCAAACCTTGATCTTTCCATCGCCGGATGATGAAAATGGAACCAAAGGTCCCTTGACGGCGATCGGGATCTCCTTCTCATCCATCTGGTAGTGGTCTGACATGCCCATCTGCGCATCCATGTTCGTGTAGGTCAGTGGGTGACCGCAGTCGGGGAAGATGCATGGCTCCTCGTCGAGGTTGATCTCCTTGTATTCCGCCATGATATACAAGTCCACGATCATGGAATTGACGTCGTCCGATGCGCACATCTGGCAAAAGTCTGACGTCGGGCACTTCTCGCCGCAAAGCGAAGGGCAGCGATGACCGCAAGACAGCATCTTGTCGCATCTCAGGGAGCACGGCACCCAGTTGCAAGGGGCCGCGCACGGCATCAGACACCGTGAATGAGGGCATTCCGATGAGCAGCTCATCTCGGCGCAGGGCACGCACGGCTCGCTGCAGATCTGGCTGCACCTGGAGTGGCTGCATCTCGATTCGCACGGCTGCTGGCAAGGCGGGCAGGCCGATCCGTCGTGACAGCCTGGTTGGCAGTTGTGACTGCAGTTGGTGAAGTCTCTACCACACTTCTGTGTGCAGTTGCCGTGATCTTTCGTAATCTCGCCATCAACTCGCGTGCAACACCTGTAGCAACGTCTATTGCAGTATGTCCGCATAACATATCAGTGCTGCAAACTTCCCTACATTCGTAGTCGGGCATGGTAACGTCCACTGAGCAAGGAACCTTGACCAAGTGACCGCAATCGGGGACCACTTTCGAAACTTGTACCATGCATGGTATCTTGCTTGGATCCTGGGCCTGCCAGCAAGGAGCTGCGGAGACTCCATGGCCGCAATCGAGCACGATTTTGAGCCCGTCGACCAGGTAGTTGCAACGGTCCTCGCAGGGTTTGCCACAGACACGGGGGCAGGTGTGATCGCAGCCGTCCTTGAAGCGTGCGCAGGCTTCGAGACACTTGACCGCCTGATGAAGTGCGTCCGCATGGCAGGGACCGGTGCATGCGTGGCCAAAGCCCAGCCGTCTCTCGCACCGCAAGGTGCACCCGCCGTCCGGTGCCTTGATGAGAAAGTCCTCGGGGCTTTGAACGCAGATATCTGTCGATTGGTGGCGCGGGCACTGCAACTGTAGCTCGGTCCCAAAGTTCCCATCTGCTTGCAGCAGCCGAAGGACATCAGCCCACATTGGGACGGTGGCGAATGTCGAGGCGTTTCCGACGAGACAAATGCCGTGCTTTGCTCTCGACAAAAGAACGTTGATGCGATTCGATGTGTTGAGGAACCCAGGACGCCTTTCGTGGTTGCTGCGGACGAGGGAGACGATAACAACCTTGGCTTCCTCGCCCTGGAAGTTGTCAACCGTCGCAACGCGGACCTCAGCCAGGGACGAAGACTTGCTCAGCTGCGACGGCAGCGGATCAGCTGAAAGATCGGCGGCGGTGAGATCCTCGGTATCCCTCTCGTTGAGAACAATCTGCATCGTTGCGCCGAGCGCCTTGCGCAGCTTCTGCAGCTGGCCGAGGTACGGCGTCAGGACTGCGATTTCGCCAGCCTTGTAGTCGCCTTGGCGCAAGAGATGGGAAACAAGCGCCGAGACCATTCCGACCTCAAATTCGTTGGAGTGGGACGTGTCCGCGGCATCTTGCTTCTCGTGGTTCGTTTCGAGATGTGGGTGGTGGAGCCAGAAGAGTCGCTTGGCCATGCCAGTGACGGGAGGATACTCGCGGACGTTGTCTGCATCGACGAGTGACTCATACAAGGTCGAACGGACGAGATCTGCAATGGAAGGATGCATCCTGCGCTGCGTATCGAGGACGCTGAATGGGATGCAGGGGCGGGAGCGTTGAACGCCGTCTGCGTCCCTTGTCTCGATGTCATGTACGAGGCGCTCATACAGCGACACGTCCAGGGAGTACTTTTCTCCGGCAGGATTCGCCTTTTGCAGCCGCCAGTCCTGAATCTACGGCCGAAGCTGAAGGTGATCCCCGATGAGGATGGCATGCTCGATGGACGGCAACAGGGCCGTAAGCAGGTGGCCCTCCAAGACCTCGCCTGCCTCCTCGCAGACCAGAATCTTGGCTCGCGTCCTCCAGATAAGATCAAGGTTGCAGGCCAGACCTGTGGTTGTAATTCCAATAATGTTGGCCGATTCGAGGCAGCGAAGGTTGACGTCGGCCTTGATCCCTTCGTCTCGGCTGCGCTGTCCGTAGTAATCACTGCACAACCCGGTGATTGATTCGTCAAGTCGATCTTCCGAGGCCTCTTGGATCCAAGCCTGGTGAAGAATCATACGCTCCTGGCGTGAAAGGGTGGCTGGATCAAGTGTGATGAGCTCATCCATCGAACGTGGTTCCGTGGCCGATATGGGTCCAGCTTGCAGCCACTTTCTCAGAGTTGCTTTTGTGTCCTTCTTCTTCTTGACGGTCGTCCAGCCCTCCTCATCCTCTAGCTCTCGGTGGCCGAAGATCTGACGATGCCAGTCAGGCGTAGTCTCGGCAATGAAGCTCTCAACCATTTCGTCAGCGCTGGCATGCTTGAATGCATGTAGCTTTTTGGATACGGCCTCCGCATGGGACTCCATCGCGGATCGCGACTCATACATTGCCTTGCCCTCGGTGCGGGTGCGGGTCAGGGCCGTTGCCACGGACCAGAGATTCACCTGGGCTAGCCTCTCAGACTTTGTCCGCGAGCCGATGCGGACAATCTGCTCAACATCCTTGTCGAGCAGGTGTTCCAACAGTTGGTCCAGAGCATGGTTTGTGTAGCAGATGCAGATGATTGGGCCAAGTCGCGCACGGCTCTTGATGGCCAGGAGCACCTTGATGATAGCTTCACCCGTGTAGCTCTTGCCGGTACCGGGCGGCCCCTGGGTGATGGCGATGCACCTCTGCAGAGAGTTCAGGATAGCTGCGGCTTGTTTCGGGTCTAGGGTCGAATGGGCGCTCAGCGTAACGGGGTCAGGCTCATCGGACGCGTTGAACGTAATCTCCGACCCGTCGTTGGAGAGGCAGCTGAGGTCGAATGAGAATCCTGGGCGGAGAGTGTACAGCGGTGCTGGAAGCTAGCCATCCACATCCTCTGGGTACGCCAAGATGTCTTGGAATGGGAAGTCCATCCTGGCGGACATTCTTTGCAAGGCCTCGAGAGGAGGGAGAGCAGACGGAAGCAAGATGCCGGGGAACTCGAGAAGTCGGCGTCACTGAGGGCCGGACAGCGCCCTGTACCAGGAGAGTGCCGCCACGACGCCATCGGCAGTCTTGTTAACTGGCTGAAGAAAAACGTAGGCCGCCTTGGGATCGTCCGCCAGGCTCCGTTTGTCTTCTTCTGAGCTTGGGGCATTCACCCTAGTGGATGTGGAGACGAGGAAAAAGATTGCTGTGCCGACTTCATCTACTGCACAAACAAAGGCTCCTGGAGATAGGCGTCCCGTCCAAGCCTCTGTCCGCTTGTGTTTCTCTTGCTTGCGGGCGAATTGGGGCTGCAGGATGCGTATCTCCAGCTCCAGGCCGTGCTTGTAGCCAAAGGTGACGTCGCTGGCACATGGCACCTCGTACCTGCGGATCTTGGTGCGATGAGACTTGGCAGCGGTAGTGAAAGGAGTGTCATCGGCAAGAGCGTCGAGCTCGGCCTGGACCGCGGATCGAAGGTCGCCGAATATATCTTCCCTGATCAGACGGAATTGGCGGTCGAGGAGGCCCTGGGCCCCGCCAACGTGCGACCGAGAGGTGAGTGTGGGTAGATACTCATCCCGTGAGGAGTTGATCTCCTCCATTGTGGGTATGACCGAGATGTCTTGGATGTCTGCATGGTCGTTGTCGTGACGTGGCCCGCGAATCGAAAGGGCGCCGGGCAGATCTTGTCCAAGAAAGAACTGAGCACGGTCAACTGGGATCGGACTGGCTGTGCCCTTCTCCGGCAGAGCCTGGCCGATTTCAAGTCGTCTGTGCGCATAGTCGACGTAGTTGGTGGTCTGGATTTGCCAAAAGCCGGGCTGTGTGGCGGGTAGTCGGTCGAGCAAAGTGACGAAACGTTCGGCAACACGATGAAAGGCGGGGTTGACAATGTTGGAGACGCTAGAGTCAACCAGTTTCGCGAATATTTCAGCCGAGGTGCTGAGGGCTTGGAGGTCGGGTTCCTTGAGTGACCCATCGTCGTTTGCCGACTCCCCGATGACGCTGAAGATGAAACCGAAGAGGCTGTTGAATCGCACGCCCTCGACACCCAGGAGACAGCGGAGCAAGATGCCGACTTCCTGCTCGAGAACAAAGGAGTCGATGACTTGGGGATGCGAGAGAACATGGGCAGAGGGGCAAGATGGTGTTGGTCAGGTAGTCGTGGCGGTCCCGGGCGGAGTCGACGATGCCCACGCCTTGGACTAGGCGTGTAACGGTCGTGAGGCAGCCGTCGGAAGCCAGGGTTCTAATGACCTGGTGCCTGATATCGGCGCTTTCAGACACGAGCTCCAGAGCTGTGGACATCCATGATGCTGGGACATGGCCAAACCGCGCTCTCTTCCAGGCATGGAAGCGTTCCTGGGCCTCATCGCGCTCGCGTTGATCAGGGAGAGCTTCAGTGTTGGCCGTTTGAGTGTGCGAAAATTTGCACTGTTTGCCATAACGACACTTGCCTCTCATGAAATAGTGGCAGGGTCGCGTTGGGAGGTGAGGCCTGGACCCGTGCCCACGCCCCCGCCATTTCTGGCCGCTGCCGTTCTCGGACATGATGTTTCGTCGTTCGATGGGTGGATGGACGCAAAGCAATGGTGCAATGGAACGCTGGGATATGGTGACTGGTATAAGAGCAAACGATGGAGGAGTGAGACTGGCTGAGTGGAGATGGATGAGGGGTCAGGTAAGGTAGAGAGAGCCAGGTGTCGGATGGAAGGGAAGTCCAGGTAGTAAACGGCTGGCTGGCCTAGGACATTGGGCTGTTTTATCGGCAGCCTGATAGGGAGGAGTCCACGGCTTTCTGCAGCAGTAGTATGCCTGGCCATGCCAAAGGAAGCCAGGCCCAAGCCAACCAACAGGCAGCCTGCCGGGCTGTTATTGCGAATGACTTGTCACCCCTCCTTGAACTGGGTCAATGAAAGCATCGGAAGCTTGCATTGGCGAGAAAGAGAACTCCAATAGTGCCTATGAGATCTGGAACATTCTCTTCTGATGGGAGAGCAGTACTGGAGGCTTGGCAGAAGTCTTGAGGTCATGTCTTGGTTGGTGCCAGGTCCGTTGGTGGGTGTGGCACAGCAGGCCGTGCCCAAACAGGCCCGACCTGGGGGGAGAGGGTGGCTGCGAGCACCATGTTCGATTTATTTATTTTGGAAGTGTAGAAAGCCCTGTATGATAAGTTGAACCTTTGGTATCAAACCGCGTGGCTTCTGATGAGGGTGGGAGTTGGTGTTAATACTGTGGCATTTCGTCTGTTTGCCGGACGGAATGGCAGTTGCGCCAGGAATATCAGGTAATTGTTAGTGGATTATGTAAGCAATTTGCTGGCCCCCGCGTCGCACCTCGGGCAGGGCTTTGAAAATGACACAATTAATTACCTTCGCTGTTGCGAGTACTAGTATCACATCATGAGTGCCTAGGCCCATTAAGACAGCTTGAGGATCAGGATAGTCTGATGGTAGGAGCAATGTGATGATCGAGATAGCCAGTCCTGGCCGCCCGACAGGTACCTCGCTGAGTAGATAATCGGCGGGGAAATTGACTAAATTAGTACAGGACGTGGAGTCAGTGTCCTAGCTCAAAGGTCCGCCGCCCCGGCTTCGCTTTAGTGCTTCTTCTCCATTTCCCCTTGCCATCATCCATCCTCCATCCCCGCCAGCCAGACGGAGCGGCGAAATGCAAACCCGCCGATACACGGAGCAAGCCTGCGACAGATGCCGCCGACGGAAAATTAAGTGTGATGGTCGGTCCCCCGCCTGTGGCCGCTGCGTAGCCGCGCAAACGACTTGCGAGTTCAACCTCCCTGTCGCCAAACGAGGGCCAAAGTTTCGCCGAGGTCAAGTTGGGCGTTCTCAAGCTGCTGCCCTTTCATCGGAGGGCTCGTCGGATCGTATCGACAACACCAACTCCGCTCTTCCCTCGCCCCTTACACCAGGCGCCTCGCTACTACAACCCAGAGCAAGGACGCCGCTCGAAGCTCTCGGCCCCAGCTCGAGTTGGCAGCCGCAAGAGTACGACCACCAGTACGACGATGCCGATCTATCGCCGATCGTTCAGATCCATGGTCTGGGTCTGGTTCAGCCACTCCAGACTCCGGCGCGAGAGGCACACGCGTCTCTGGTGGCCGAGGCGGCCAGCAATGGTGTCTCTCTGATAGACGTCGCCGAGCAAAGCATCGCCCTCGCCGTCCAACGCCTCTTTCCTCTTGCGCCATGCTTCGATCCGTCCGCCGCCCGGAAGGGCATCGAGGCGCTTCTGCTACCGTCAGCGCCAGATGCCCTCTACACGGGAACACCCGAAGAGCAACTCGACAATGTCCGAACATACGCACTCATCACAGGCATCTGCTCCTACACCTGCGCCAGGGCCTCACCCAACCAGCCAGATCGCAGACTTGCGCTTGCCTCCCATTTCCTTGCCGCTTCGAGACAGGCCCTAGCCGCCCACGAAGACGGTGACGTTCAGAAGCCCGACTCGAGATCCCTCGCAATCAGAACCCAGCAAGCCGCCTCACTGCACTACATGGGCCGCGGCCGCCTCTCCCGCTACATTCTAGGACAGGCGTTTCGCCTCGCGGTCGACATGCGTCTTGACGACGAGGCATCACACAATGGCCTGGACCCACGAGAGGCCCAGCTGCAACGGAACATGTTCTGGTTCCTGTACACATCGGACAAGTCTGCCTCGATGCTGAGCGGCACCTCGCCCATGCTACACAATGGCCCCGTCCGCCATGCCGCGAGCCCCTTGGGCATCGAAGCGGTCAACTGGAACGTGGACTTGATGACCGAATTTGACCCTGTTCTCTACACCAAGGGATTTGAGACGCAGCTCGGACAAGGCATCGCCCTTGCCAGGAGAATCTGGACTCTAGGGGGCGAGATCAGCCGCATCATGCTCGTCCTCTTCCACTCACTGGAGCTGACCATGACTGCCGACGAGACCGCCTGCCAAAAGACTGCAGACTTGTATCTCACCTTCTGCAGCCTCCCAGACCATCTCCCGCCCTGCCTCTACAATCCCGACGCGTATACGGACGCTGATACAGACACCTCCGTCCTTGGTCCGCGGCGAATGATGTTCTGGATGCAAAAGGCAGATATTCTCGCCACACATACATGTCTGCGCCTCGTCCTGACGCAGCAGGCCTTCCGGCAAGGCTGCCCCTCCCTGTTCGGCATGACCGCGGACCCGGGCATGCTCGACCTCAAGACGACCGATCTTGCCGAGGGTCTGGTTCTTGCGATCAAGGACCTTCCTCACGAATCACTCCTGGGCAATGGAGAGGCACTGGTCGAAAAGCTTCGACGCTTCGGGGTAGCACTTCTCGAGATTGGGGAGCAGAGTCGTAACAAAGCTCTACGTGTTCGTGCCCGCAGGCTTCTAACGACCCTGCTTGACACGATAGCGAGTCTTGATTCCAAAGCGTCGGACGATCTGATACCTGAAGCCTCTGTGTGAGGTATCCGCCTCGCTGAAGCTGAAGGGTGTTTTCACAATCTTCACCTGTCTAAACGGGGCAGAGACCAGTTTGATGTACACAGATCAAACGTGTTGCTCGCAAACAAAACAGCAATCATCTCCCAGATCATGCCCCCTCACTAACAAACCTCTCCCAACAAACCAAACACATGGCCAGGCAGCAGTCAATTATAAAGCTTCCTCCCTCTCTATCACTTCATCTCAGGCCGACCTTTTCAAATCTTTCTCCAACCTTTACACCACCGACTCCCCGGGCCTCTCTCGCTGCCTCTTCACTTCTGTTTGTGACACAAATCATCAAAGTCACGATGTCAAACTACGGGGCAGTCACGGAGGCCCCCAGCGGAGGGATCAGAACGGAAATCAACAGAAAGGGATACGCAGAGGGCCCCGGTGACCGCTGACCATCCCGACTTCCTGACGCAGAAGGCAAGGAACACCGCATCACTCAACACCGAGGCTAATCTGCCGTCCTTGGGGAAATCGAAGTCCTCCAAGATGGGGATGGCGCTCAATGTTGTCCTTTGCGACGTCACTGGTAACCCGGGCCCCGACGACATACTGGAACAACATGGGCCATCGCGACCACCCGAAGCAGGTTGTTGCCAAGATTTGTTGCGGCCCTCTGTTCTACCCCCAAGGATCATCCCATCGGACCATGGATTCGGATTAATACCGATGAAGGCCGTGGTCTGGCGGGATTTATTGGTCAACCACCGCATCCCGTCTGCGAAGAGAGTTCGACCCATGCAGGACGAATTGTCTCGCCGGAATGTTGTTTTTGGGGACAACATCAGGCTCCCCTCCTGGTGGCCAACCTCCTGTCTACGAGATCCTCCAGTGTATCCTGGAGCATCTGAAGATTCGCAACGCGGATATCAGGCGGACCTATGCGAAGATGCTGGACGATCATGGCAGCCTTTACGACCATGGTTCAGTAGAGGAGCTCACAGTGCAGCTTTTCGTCTCAATGGACGCAAATGAATCCCAGAATCTCTGGAAGCAGCTGGTGGTCCTGGAGGCTCTGCAGGCGGTTGAAACCTTTGTCACGGCTGCCGAATTCGATGAACGGCTCATTAAGCTTCTGGAGACACTGATTGAGGAGATCGTGGCCCACGAGGTTGGCAAGCAATCTGCTGGTTCACCGTACGCCGTTGGACATTGAAAGTGTGGCTCTATCGACGGACAAAAAAGCGCAGGGGCAGATCTGGGATCGAGCTTGAGGCTCTTTTTGCAACTTCAAATCGGGGCATAGCTAGGGTGTATTTAGATCTAAGGCGACGACTTTCAACATGCATTTCATTCTGGTGAACAAAGTGCGTCTGTATGCTTTGAGCTCAACTCCCAGTAAAAAGCACAAAACCAAGATCGCGAGCTGCAAATCGGGCCGCCCAGTTAGTCTAAGCGGTCTGCCCCTGCGCCTGTCGTTCGGCGCCAGCTTGATACGAGGTGACGGTTTTGTCAAATCGCCAGGCCGGTACGCGTCGTTCGAAGAGCTCATCCAGCTCCAGGTACGTGCGACCCTTGGTCTCGGGGAACCAGATGAGCACAGGGAGCAGGAAGAGAAAAGTGACGCCAGCAAAGAAGAAGCCAATCTTCTGTCCCCAGCCCGCGCCCTGGTTTGACAGCATTAGAGGAACCGTATAGCTCTGGAGGTGATTCTGGTCAGCACAGCTATCTTGTGTTTTCTTGCTTGCGGCAGAGACGGAGCATCCAACTTACAAACAAGACGCCCGAACAGGACTGGATGATGGCAGCAACCGCGGTAGACTTGGCTCTCAGCTCGGGGGTAGAGACCTCCACGAGACTCACCCAGCCTGTGCGGCACTTTGTTAGCGCAAGTTGGTCATGACGGCCGTGGTAAAGGGTGTAACATACCAATTGGGGCCAGAGAGTTGGCGTAGATGAACGCCCACATGGAACAGAGGAAGACCAAGACGATGCCTCCGGTGGCATCGGGCTCCCGGAAAGCCAGCCCGCCAATTGCCAGGGTGCAGCAGCCCATGATGGTGCCGCCAGCAATAACGAGGAAGCGCCTGCCGATCTTGTCGACCCAGTAGAAAGACGAGATAATTCCGGCGAGGAGGATGATGTTGATGATCAACTTTCCTAGGAACGGGTCTTCGACGTTGGCGAGCGAGAAGAAGTAGGTCGTGTTTCCGAAGATGAGTGGGACACCGACAAAGTTCTGGAAGGTGTAGGGCATGGCGGCAATCAGGGTACGCTTGATGTTGACCCTGGTGAGGAGCGCTCTCCAGCTGTACTGGCCTGACTTTTGGTTGGCGGCTGCAGATTCTTCAATCTCCTGGAGAAGGACGCGGTACTCGTGGTCAAGATCATAGCCTTCGACGTTTCCAACGAGTTTCGCCAGTGACTTTGTGGCTCGCTCGTGCTGTCCGTTTCTCGCGTACCAGGCTGTTCGATGCATATTAGCAATCGTCTCAACGATAGAGAGGATCGTCATATCACCACGTACTAGGAGTCTCGGGGAGGATAACAAGCGGTATAATCCACAGGCCCAAAAAGACGAGCTCGGAGTAAAAGATGTTGCGGAAGGCCATCGGGTTTGTATCCTCGAGGACTTTCAACCCGATGGCGAGGAATAGCTGTCCTAAACCGAAGAAGAAGGAAAAGCTGCCTAGGAGGGCGCCCCTGAACTGCGGCATGGAGACCTCGGACATGTAGATCATGATGGACGTTGCGAGAAGACCGGAAGCGAAGCCTTGAAACACCCTGGAGACGGTCAAGAGGATCCATTCCTTGGCGACGATGGTGAGGATGATGGACTGGCGGTGGGTAGAGTGCGTTAGCAAAACCTCATTCACAAGAAGGCCTTTGTCGGACCTGGGGAATGGAGTGAAGAAGGCACTTACGAGGGTGAAGAAGACGGTCAGGGCGTACATGTTGAACTTGCGACCCCATCGATCCGCGGTGAAGGGTGAGATGAGCTGGATGAGGATCTGGGAAGCCATGGTTACGGCGCCCCAGATGCCAATGTGATTGGCATCCAGTACTCTCTCGCCAGTGACGGGGTCGACGAGGGTGGCAAACTGTTCGATAAATCCCCTGTTGGCTACGATGCTACCGACGACGGAGCTGCCGTAGCCGACATACCTGTAGGGCTGGTCAGTACTTTCCATGGAAAATGAAGAGGGGGGAGTGGACACGAACATGCCACCCAGGGTAGGTGCCAACCCTGCGAGGAAGAGCCGCCAGAACTTGCGCATCGTCTGGGCTCTAGAAAGGCCAGCAAATGCGGAGATCAAGGGGCCTTCAGTCCCGACGGGCTTCTCGGGGTCTTCCTCGTGGGTCATCTTGGCCTCGGTGGCCTCGAGCTTGGTGTCTATGTCGGTCTCGCGTGTTTGCTTCATGATGGTAGTATTCGAGACGAGAAGAGGTCTGGCGAGAAGAGACGAAGAAGATGGCTAGAAAGGTCGCGCTGCCCAGCATAGGGAAAGAAAGGGACTTGATTTCTGGACGGAGTTTGAGGCGTTCTTATATCGTCACTTGGCACATTGGTATATCAAGATGTCTTGGGGCGAAAGGGACATCTGGGCCATCGATTGGTGCGCCAAAGTTGCATGTTCCCGACCACGCGGCACCCGGGATTCGCGTGATGGTTCAGCTGGGGAAGAGATCCGTGGGGTCCCCAGGTTCCGAGTCAAGAGTCGTGTCAATGGCTCGTCGTAGTGGTCATGGCTTTTGTGGTTTCTCCAGGGGCGGCGACGCTAGGGGCTGAAGCATTAACCACTGTGGGACAGAGGCAAATCTCCGTTTCCCCGTCATCACTCCGAGTCCCATGCCACACGGGCAGGGGGCTTAGTGCTTTTCTTCTTCGGTTGTCCGGCCGGCGGATCTACCATTACGGGGGACCAACCGCTACAGTCAATCGACCGCTACAGTCAATTGATCATTAGAGTCAATCGATCATGACAGTCAATCGACAGGGGTCAGCAGGCAAGGAGACCTCGCTAACATCGGAAACGCCCGAGGACATGAGCCTATAATTTGGCCGCAGCAGTAATTCAGGCGGCTTCTCTAGCCCCTCCACGTCAACTCCCTTTTTCCGCTCAACCTCAATTCCCCGGAATCCTGAAATTCCGCTCCGTCGTATTTCCCCGCCGGTCGGCTACCACGTGGGACGCAGAACTTCCCAACAGCCCGCGATGATCAGCTCCATGCCCGCTCCATCGCGTCCCATGATTCCGAGGCTCGACTCAATTCGTCGCCAAGAAATGATGCCTCCGTCATATCCGCTCCTATCAAGGCCGAAGCCGCCCGGCATGCCGACTGCTCGGAGCTCAAATATGTCCCGCGACGGCTGATAGTCGAATTATTCTTCCTTCCAGACCTCGGTTTCCGATGTTCTGTCCAACTCCTCTAGCTTCTTCAACTTATCCGCCCTCCTTTCGACCATGTCTCGTATCGTCAGCCTCACAGGAGGCAACCACCAGCTGCTGGTCAACGGGCGGCCCTTCCTGATGAGGGCAGCCGAACTCAACAACTCGTCATTCTCGTCACCAGCGTTCATGAGGGGTGTTTGGCCAAAGCTCGTCGAAAACAATGTCAATACGGTCCTCGGGGCTGTGTCCTGGGACCAGATCGAGCCTGAAGAGGGGCGATTCGACTTCAATGCCTTGGATCAAGTTATTCGAGACGCCCGCAGCCACGGTCTGAAGCTCGTTCTTCTCTGGTTTGGATCTTTCAAGAACGGTAAGCCAAGCACCTCGCCCTTTTGTTTGAATCTAAGCCCCAGGGTGCTTCTTGCTAACGCGAGAACAACGCCAGGCCTGTCAACATACGTGCCATCCTGGGTCAAGATAGACCCCTCTCGCTTTCCGCGGGCCATGAGCCGCCAAAATGACACGGAGCTGCCCCTACTTTTGGACTGTCTGTCCGTCTTCCACGAGAACTCTTACAAGGCCGACGCAAAGGCTTTCGCTGCTCTCCTTCGCCACCTCCGCCAGCTGGACGAGAAGGAGAGCACCGTCATCATGGTCCAGGTCGAGAACGAAGTCGGCCTGCTCGGGGACTCTAGAGACCGTTGCGAAGCTGCCGAAGCTGCCTTTCAAGACAAGGTCCCGTCTCACCTCATCGACGTCCTCCAGGCCCAGTGGTCAACCCTCAACAACATCTTGCGGGAGACCTTGGCAGACTTTCACATCCGAGAAACGAGCTCAAGCTGGGAACAAGTCTTTGGCCAAAACAGCCTCCAGACGGACGAGATATTCATGGCCTATCACTACTCCCGATACCTCCAGGAGGTTGCCAGCGCCGGAAAAGCCGCCTACGATATCCCCCTCTTCACCAACACATGGCTTCGGAACGTGCCCGACAAGGAAGATCCCGCATCGCAGTGGCCTGCCTTGCTCGGGGGCGGCACAAAACCCGGAGACTATCCTTCCGGCGGGCCCGTCGAGACCGTCCTGGACATTTGGCAGCTCTTTGCGCCCTCCCTCGACTTCATCGCTCCAGATATCTACCTTTCTCATTACGAAAAGACTTGCGCCCGCTACCGCCACCGGCATCAGCCGCTCTTCATTCCCGAACAACGGCAAGATGAGCCAGGCGCTCTGAGGATGTGGGCCGCCGTCGGGTCCCACGGCGCCCTGGGTGTGTCGCCGTTTGGCATCGATAACAGCAGCCCAGACGTCAGTCCTTTCACGGCACACTACAAGCTATTGGCCCAGGTCGCGCCGCAGATTCTCCAAGCCCGTGCCGACGGCAGAGCTATGCATGGGTTCTTCTTCGATCGTTTCAACAAGGGCGAGAAGGATCCTTCAAAGCCACGCGTCGTCCAAATGGGTAGCTGGACCCTCACCATCTCCAGAGCCTTCGTTTTCGGTCATCCCGCGCCATCCTTTGGCATTGCGATTCATCAGGGGGGCGACAAGTTTCTGCTGGCTGGAGAAGGATACCAGGTCTCATTCGAATCGACATATCCTGGCGTCAGGTTCTCTGGAATACTGTCCGTCAGGGAGCTTGAAGCAACTGGTGGTCCTGAACCCGAGCTCTTGGAAGGACGCTGGCTCAATGGTGATGAAACCTTTCAAGGAAAAGCTGTCATCATGCCGAGTGAAAGCCCAGACTGTGGAGGATTCTTCATCAGCAGCTGGATCCCGGCGCGGACACGCATCGCCGAGTGCAGCGTGTACAGTCTCTAGTGCTACGGCTTCAACGCTGCCGTCTCTACGACTCGGGGGATCACCAGAACTGGAACAACCAATGTTCGATTAACTGTAGCAGTTGGTTGACTGGAGCGATCGGTTGACTGGAGCGGTCGATTGACTGTACCACTAAACAGCTGTGTACTTTGAACCCTGCAAGTTTGACCAATGTATTCACAAGCTTCGGTAGCAACACCGTAGGCTGCGCGCGCCCGCCTCTTGACTCTCTACTCACAACTCGGAACCTCCGTCGCATAAACATATTCGGTCGTCGCACACCCTCCCGGACACTCACCCCCTTCACAAGGAAACGCAACTTCAACAGTTGGCACCGCCGTCGGACACCCACAAACAGACGAGATGGTCGAATAAGCCAGACACGCCAGGACCGGACACGTTCCACACACCTCCCGCGTCGACGTCACGGTAGGGCACGCGGTTGGTTCATTCGGCCCAGTCCCTCCCTCGTAGATGTACGATGTCCCCGCGCAACCCGTCGGACATGGTCCATCGCATGGGTACGACACTGTTTCCGTCGGCACGGGAGTCGGGCAGCCGGGCAAGTCGGAGATGGTGGATAGGATGAGGCAGGCGTTGAGGATGCAGGTCGGGCATGAGACGGCCGTGGTGGTGACGGTTGGGCAGGTGGGGGATGAAGGGGTGCACCTGGATGGTCAGTCTAAGTCCGCCGCATCGTCAAAGCGAGGACTTACGGAGATGCGACAGTGGTCATGATGACCGCGGCAAGGATTAGTAGCTTCATCTTGGAAGATCTTTGGTAGCTTACACTGAAGAAAGAAGCTTAAAGTGACGCCCGATCATCGTCCTCTTATATAGAACTCCTCGCCAAGCAGATCGTCCCCCTCATTCCACCTCCTATTCCCTCAGATCACGATGCCACCACATGTTTGCTCGCGTCCCATCGTTGCCCAGCCCCTGTCTCGAATACGAGGCTCGGTCGACGTCGGTGTCTCGCGAGGCGTCCAGTCGCCGCACGCTTCCCCGCAGAGATCGACACCATCTCATCGGCAGTGACGCTCCCAAGCCCCAAATATAGCCCTTGATCTCCCCGTCTTACATGTCACAGCGGTCACGCAAGGGGCAAGAGGCACCGCACTATATCAGTTTTCATCCGACATATCGCAGAAACATCTATGATTATAGCGTGAAATCCTCGTATAAAGTCTACCCAAGACAACCTCCAGCCGCTGAAACAATACTCCGCTTACTTTTTGAGTCAATGGATGCCGAGACCCAAGTTCGGGCTGGTTCCGTGTCGTCTCTGTCGTGGGTTGCGGTATGCCGTCCTCAATGTCGACTTCCACTCATCCAGCCGCGTGACCCTGCCGTCGACCATGATCTCCCCGTGCGACAGCTCCTTTTGCAACGGCGGCACCGTCATCCAGCTGTGGTTGGGTCCGCACGCCGAAGAGTGGCCTGGCGAGAAACTGCGCAGCTTGATCGTGTTCTCGAGACAGGCCAGACAGAAGAGTGTGTCGATGCAGTAGGTGCACACTGCGTATTCGTCCTGCACCTCAAACCGCCGCAGACAGTAGTCGCACGCCAGCGCTGGGGCAAAGTCGCCGCCCTCGGAAAACACCCGTGTAAGGTTCAGCTCGTGTGTGCCACGCTTTGGTGACACGCCTGGCCGGGGCGACCCTACACGCCGCTCAGAGGCCACGTTGCGCCTGGTAGGGGCGTTGGCCGCCGTTGTTGGCTTGCGCGTTGATTGCCACAGCGCCCTCGCATTGGCCAGGTCTCCAGCTGCGATCAGGATGCGTTGGAGGTTCCGGACGCCAATCTCGTCGTTCTGCGGCTCATCGTCCTCCAGGATGTCGATGCTCTCCGTCACGAGCTTGGATGCAAGCTCCTTGGCGGCGGCCGCCCGCTCACGGTACCGGTAAAACAGTACGAGGAAGATGGACGCCTCGTTGACGTCGAAACCAGCCATGTGCAGCGGCACGTTGCGGTTCTCGTATCTGCTCTGCTGCTGCTTCAGCTTCTCCAACTTGCTGATCCACGTCTCAACCGCCTCGGACCGCAGAGTAGCGTCCACCTGCAGCGCCTTGAGATAGTAGAGGCATGCCAAGTTCTTGAAAGATCCCGCGTACTCGAGGCGCACACCAATGCTGCCTCTGGGCTTGTAATCTTGGAAGCAGATTTCCTCTTGGATCAGGATGGCTTTGTCGTAGTTTCCGGCCGCCATGTACACCCGGCCAAGTGCGTTGCGCAGGTAGTACACTTTGCGCGAGTCCTGCGCGTCCTCCGCTAGGGCGATGGCGGCGAGGTAGCGACGAGCCGTCACATCTGTCTTGCCGGTCCTCGCCGCCGCGTCGGGGATCCAATCCCTCGTGGCGTTGCTGGGAATCTGGTCCAGGAGGAAGAAAACCAACCGGGAGTGGCCTTGGCCCTCGCCCAAGAACTGGTTGTCGAGCTCCCTCAGGAGGTCAGTGATCTCAGTGACGCGGTTATTTTCCGCAAGGATCCTCATGAGGGCGGCCTCGGGCTCAAAAGCCGGCGCATCCTCGACCTTGTTGATGGCCTCGCGACAGTAGTGCACGGCGCTCTCAACGCGGCCCAACTTGCGGTAGCATTCTGCGAGCTGGTACAGATTCTTGTACACCCTCCACTTCGCATACCGAATGTCGCGCTGCGTCTTGTACATCTTCTCCTTGAGGTTCTTTTCGTCAATGAAGTTGGACATGAGGTGGCGGTTGAGCGCTTGTTCGTAATTGCCTGCCATTGCGTAGCAGTAGCCCATGCGACCGCAGGTCTCAACGATGTTGCCGTCCTCCTTGAGAGCCTTCTCAAACCGGGCCAGCGCCTCTTCGTGCAGGCCCAGGTTAAGAAGCGTACTGCCGGTTCGTCGGTAATAGTGGCCAGTCTTGGGCAGGTTGGCCCATTTGGTCGCCATGTTCACCCGTGTCTCCAGGGGAACATCGCCCCAGTGGTACTCGGACTCTTCCCAGTTGACACCCGTCTCCATGAGAGCCAGGCACTGGACGACGCCGAAACAGAACAGCGTTGGCATGTACAGACCAAAGTCCTCCTTCAGCCAGGCATCCGCGAATACCTTGCCGGTCGGTCTGAGGAGCTCGGTCGGCGACTTGGCCGCTTCGCGCGCCCATACCTTGCCCTCTTCGGAGAATTCTGCAATGACGTCGGGATCGGCCAGCCAGGCCCTAACACCATCAATGTTGCCATCGGTCCAGATGTCAAGACTCTCTTCGAACAGGTTGGTCCAGGCCAGGATGACCGCGCGCTCATTCAGCATTGTGTACAAGAGCTGTCCAATGTCTGCCTTGTCACGAGAAGAGACCGATGTCAAATCGATATGCTCCAGGTGCTCCTGCCAGTACCAAGCGGCGTACTTTTGTAGCGAGAGCCCAGAGGCACCAAACGCGAGATAGTTGGGATCGGTGAAGATGCGAAGACATGTCTTGAGAACATGTAGCTTGGCCGCAGAGAGGTCGAAGCCGATGGAGGGGTGCGATGGCGACGCCTGGATGTTGGTCGAGCAGCCGTCTCGGAAGAACTCGCTGACCGATGCGTGGAAGAAGGTGACGCTCGTGGTCGTCTTGTTGGAGAAGTACTCGATTTCGCCTTCGATCTCGTGGAAATCGGGACTCCGTCTCGTGGGGCTGTGGCTGCGGCTGTCGTCTCCCATGTCCGCCATCATCTGCTTCTGGGCTTGGTAGCGCTCTACGAGCTCAGCAGTTGACAGACCATCCTCCCTTTCGAGTGTGAAGAAGGAGGCGAGCTGTGTTCTCATGTGGCCTTCCAGGTGGAGAGGGCACTCGCCAAAGCGCAGGGCCAAAATGCTTTCAATCGTCTCCAGAGATAGCGTTTCCTCGGCGCACGATACCCATTGCAGAATCTCGTTGAGGTCAGCCGCGTCTGCTTTGGTGATGGTTCTGGAAAAGGAGAGGACGGTCTGGGTGAGCATGCCGTTGATCTCCTTCGGGTACGACTGCAGCTTTTCAATGATGCCTCTGGCGTGGCGTTCCGTGCTGATAGCGTTCAGCATGAACTTGGCCAGGATGAACAGCCCGTCGACCCTCTCGGACATGACCTGAATGATCTCGTTCCGGAAGGACAGGGGTGTGCCGTGAAGTACCCGGGCCTTGTTCACGCCGTCGGAGATGTAGGAGAGCACATCCTGGCCGTTCCTCTCTGGGGTGACGTGCAGGGTGCGGAACTGCTGGCCTCCCGTCGAATCGTTCTGCAGACATTGAAGAACATTATCAGACATGGCATTGCGTCCAATGAGCGCCACTTGGACCCGCGTGCCTGTTGAGGATTGTTGGTTGAGGCCGTCAAGCAGCGTCAAGAAGTCCCGGAGCTGGGCGGGGTCGGCCTCGTCGATGCCGTCGAGGAGGATGTAGATGTGGCGACGCCATTTGTCGGGCTTACACGGCTCGATGAGAAGCCGCCGGAACGCGCTGGCAACTGTCTTGATATCGTCGCTGCTGGAAAGGAGTTGCAGGAGCTGCTTGCCGTAAAAAACGTCTTCCTCGCTGATCTGGTAGGCAATGTCGCGGAGTGCTTGAATGACGGACCGGGTGTTGGGGTTTGTTTGGCGAAAGAAGAAGTAGCCGAGCATGTGCGAGGTCTCTTGTTCCTCCAGGAGTCGTAGGCCCCAGCGCACGAGGCGAGCTGTGAGGTAGCTCTTGCCGGTGCCAGGGTTGCCCGTGATCCAGAGGAAACGGATCTGCCCTGAAAGCCAGAGGTCCAGCGAGGGGTCATTGAGCACCCATTCGCAGGTACCCTGGGTCCTGGTACGGTCCAGTACGTCGTAGGTGTCCCGAGGGTAGACGGTGGGCTGCAGAATACCCTTGAGCTTGTCCTTGTTGGTAGACAGAGCCATCTCCCTCGTCTGGTTACGCAAGGTCTGGACGTTGATGTCGACACGAGACATCATCTCATAAAGACGCTCCTCATTGGAAAGAGATTGCTTGACAACGGCCAAGGTCTCGGCGCCTACGAGACTCTTTTCGGCTTCGGTCAGGATGGCGAGCCTCTTCATTGGCTCGCCCACAGGGCTCTCCTGGCCGATGAGTCGCTTGAAGTAAGACTTGGCGCGGCCCTGGCGAATCTCGGCCGTTGCGAGGACGAGGACCTCGAAAAGAGTCACGAGGATCTTGACAATCTTGTCGTGCAGCTCTGGGGAGAGGCGTTGTGAGACGTAAAAGTTGAGACGGGCCGTGAAGTCTTTGATCTTCTCAAACAGCTCGAGAATGGTGTCGTAGCAGCTGGACACGTCTCTCGCGGCGTTGACGAGGTACATGACAGCAGCGAAGATGTTCTGGCTGGGGGCAAAGACCTCAGATGCCGCGCCTGCCAGGCTCTCTCCTACGACCTGTGATGAGGTTAGTATGGCGGTGGAGAGGACGCCAGCTGAGAGAAGACATACCTCGAGCGGGACCAGTGCCACGGACAGGGCATGGAATAGCTTCTGACCTGAGCCGGTGTCAGCAGATCTCATTGGAAAGGAAGGGAAAGGGGCGGACGTACGTCGAGAGCGAAAGTTGTCAAAATCCTTGTTCTGGCGGTTGATGACGGCGAGCATGTCCTCGACCGACTTCATGGGCGGCTTCATGAAGTCGGTCAGTTCCTGGCCCCGCAGCTCGGCATACTGCTTCTGTGCGTCCTCGAGGACAGACGCAAACTGAGACAGCTGTCGTTGGATCATGGTCGGCCCCGGCTGTGGATCTGTTGGCGGTCTGGGTGCCTCCTCGCCTCGCCTCGCCTGCCTGGAGACTTAGGCTCCTTTAGGCTGCAGCCAAGGGCAGGGGGCTTGGAGTAGGCAGGAGAAGGGGAAGATGTGGGTGACAGAAAGAATAGGGGATTGCCGAGCAGAGGGTCTAGCACAGTATTCAGAGATGTGAATGCTGCCGGGTTGTGTTTTTGTACGAGTGATGGCGAGGTGGATGGTTGGATGTGGTGGGTGCGGGGCAGGTCGTGTCCGTCCACGTCGTCTGCGAGTAGGAATCGAGTCGATCTGCAAGCTGCGTTGTTCTAGTTGATCCTTGGTCGTTGCGGCCCCATCGACGGAGGAAGCGGCAACCGGGGGGGTTTAAGTACTAGCTGACATAAGGCTGCAGCTGAAAGGGCAGCAAGCACTGCAAAGCAAAAAAACGGTGGAGTGCCAGCGAAGCATCTCCGTCGTCGGGGGGGAAGGAGGCTCTGCAAGGCCTAATCCCACCATTTGGGGGCCGTCCGGGGCCGCCCAGGGCAGCAGTGCCGCGTTTCATACAGGGGGGGTCGCACACACAGCCCCGGGGAGGGACAGGACACGAAAGGATGCCCGGCCAATATCAGTGCCGTGTTCTGTCTCGGCGACAGAAGCGAGCGACGATGGGCAAATAAGCTGCGTGGTTTCGCTCAGAGGCCTTCTATCATCGCTTGGCGGGATTTGTCCAGTTCACGCGAAAGGGGGCGTGGCCATATACGCAGCGCGCAAACGCAGCGCGAGATTCGAGCTCCCGAGGCCTCGTGATGGCAAACGTTTGGGGCGTCCCGAATGTCTCTCGTCCTCCTCGCCAAACACGAGGACTTGTGCTCGGTGAGTCTTCGTAGAAGGGCCCGACGACGGGGAAAATGTGTTGAGCCGTGTACCATGGTCGGTGACGGGTCATTTTGGCACTCCGCCCACGCGCTCTCGCCGTGATAAATCCCACAAGGCAGGGCGACTTGTTCTCTGCGCGGCGCGGCCCACACCTAGGAGACCCCTCGGCCGCGCCGTGCCGTGCCTTCCCGGTCACTTCTCCTCTGTTGGTCGTGTTTGGCCTCTGCTCTGTGACTCAAGGCGAAAGGCCGACTCGGTCGTCACATGGACTGGAGCCTGTGGCCAGGCAACCGCAAGCGAGTGGCGGGAGCCAACGCATGATGTTGTTGGGAGTCAGTTCGGTGAGCGTATTCTCGAGTCGAGTCCCAGAGGACTTTTGATGACGTCGTTTGGGAAACGTCAGTTGTCGTGGACATGAGGCTGAGGTGTCAATGTCGTGTTGTTGCGAGGGATGATGGAAGGAAAGACGGGAGCGCTAGCATACATCAACTGAAAGAGCTCACCGAGACGGCACCGTACTCCCTGCTGAGTCAGGCGTCTCTAGGTATCGACCCACTAAAACCATCCCGCCGGCGCCGGCGCCGCGCCGTCCCGGCTCAACCTCCGAACCACCGTGACCCCATCGTCATACCCCTCCCCCGCCTTGATAGCCGAAGCCGGCCATGTCCCTTCGCCCCGTCAGCAAGCTATTCGTAGCTATCCATACACCGAACACCCATCATGAGACCTTACCTCCGGTCATCTCTCATCAGCCTCCGCCGCATCACCGCTCATCAACCCTCCCACCCCTCCAACCCCCAAATCAGAACCATGGCCGCCTCCACGATGCAAACCTCCAACAGGCTTCGGTCCGTCTTCTCCAAGAATGCCGGCGGCGCCAGCATGGGCTTCTGGCAGATGCTGCCGGGGGCCAACGTTTCCCGCACACTGGCCCGCACTCCGGGCATCGACTGGGTCCTCGTTGACTGCGAGCACGGCAACATCGATGGTAAGATCTCGATCTCTCTGGCCGCGCCCCAAGGCACAGCCGCCTGTGCCATGGTCCGTTCCGCGGGCTGACCCAAACAGATGCTGCCATGCACGATGCCGTTCCCGCCATCGCCGCCTTGAACGTCTCACCCATCGTCAGGTTGCCCGACATGCAGCCGTGGATGGTCAAACGTGAGTGAGGCTCCTGGATATCTCGTTGTGCCCTTTCTAACCGTCTCGGCTACAGGCGCACTCGACTGCGGTGCCCACGGCGTAAGTCACTCCATTAAATCCCCCCCCTTTGTTCACTCCCTAACCCGAGTCTAGATTCTCGTCCCCCTGCTTCGCACTGCCCAGGAGGCCAAGGACCTCGTCCAGGCCTCCAAGTTCCCGCCCCTGGGCCGCCGTGGCTTCGGGTCCCCCTTTGCCATGGAGCGCTTTAACCCCAACCCCAGCATGACCGAGTATCTCCAGCAGGCCAACGACAGCCTGCTTACCATGGTCCAGATCGAGACCCAGGAGGCTCTCGACAGCGTCGAGGAGATTGCCGCTGTCGACGGCATCGACGTCCTCTTCATCGGGCCCTTCGATCTTGGTATGTTACGCCCTCTTCATTTCATGAACATCCACCCTGACCCAGCTCAGGCAACAACATCCGCCACCCCATTATCAACGGCGTCATGAAGCCCGAGCTCAACGATGCCATCGCCCGCATCCTGGCCGCCACTCACAAGGCCGGCAAGAAGTGTGGCATCTACTGCACCTCGGGCGAACAGGCCGGCCAGTTCGCCGCCCAGGGGTTCGACATGTGCAGTGCCTCGACCGATGTCACTGCTCTACAGTTCACCTTGACTGAGAACATCAGCGCCGCCCAGGGCGGCTCCAAGCCCCAGAAGGGCGGCTCTTACTAGGGTCAGCGTAGTTGAATGATGTTTAATGACCCAATCAACGCATCCGAGGGCTTAGCCAGCAGAGACTGTATAGAAACCAGGCCACGAAGTGAATATTAAGTGCAAGTCTGAGTTGATTGACTGTATCGGTCAATTGACTGAATCGGTCGGTTGACTTCAACAGTCGATGAACTGTATTAATTAGTCTGACATCTCGCTAGGCGACACCATGCCCCTATTCCCTCCCACGTTTGGATGTGTGGTAGGCAGGCAAGGCTTGGGTGTATTAAGTACCTACCCCGGACAGAATGTGCTACTGATCAAGACATGCCGGATGTCTTTTAAGACAAACTTTTGCCAGAGACATCTGAACAAAGCCCGGGCTGACTTGGCTCACTAGATCCCCGGAAATCATGTCTCAACTTCAGGGCATCTACAGAGTCGGAGAGGAACAATGTGCAAACACCACAAAATTGCCAATATCTCTGGTCATGTGGCCACTCTACCCAAAACCGGACTCCTCGAAATCATCACTCGTTCTCTCACATCCGCAGGAAGGCGTCTCCAGTCGGTATG